>JAJEJO010044377.1:0-10770 GCA_020662805.1 Glaucomys volans | reverse complement strand
AAATAGATCATTTTGAAAATTTCATACGTGATGATTTGTTCAAGAATAACAAATTAGGTTGAGGTTTGTCTGTTAATTATTCTGTAAAGTTCTTTAAATTTAGTTAAGTTTCAAGTGATAATTTTGTAATAACCTGTCTGAAAGGTATAATTACCAGCCCTTGAAATGTTTTCATGTTCTGTGACACACTATCATGCCATATTCCTTTACTATAAATTCTGTGAACTCAATGTTGGATACCTCTGGGTTTCTGAAAGTAGTAGTGTTGGGTGCTGGGAATGAATAGCCTGTGCCCTAGCATTTTGGTCTCCCTGTGCACCCAGTTTCCTTCAGCCTCAGTGCTGTCCTCTCACACCTTCTTTTGGGAAATTGATAGAATTTCTCTAACTTAGTTTCTCAATAATGTTCTAGGAATCAATAACCACTGAAGATGTAATGGCAACATTCACACAGGAAGAGTGGGCCATGCTGGACCCACCTCAGAAAATGCTACAGAAAACAGTGATGCTTGAAATCATCAATCATCTAGTACCAGTTGGTGAGTCCATCAATGTTATACATCAAATATATTAGGTATATATATTTCTTCAATCAACAAGTATCTGGAATAACATCTTTCTGTTCAATTACAAACTCTGACCCAAGTCTCTCATACACATTAAAACTACATGACACAAGGCCAGTTTTTGGATTTACATTACCATTCATTTTGCATCACACTAGAGTGTGGTCTGCACCATCATTTCACATATTAATTGAATCTAAATCTCCTGCACAAATGATTGAAATCCATAAATAGATCTAATATTTATATATCATTTTTATTCTATAGTGACTGTACTTGAGCAGGGAATATTGAACACAAGAGAATTCTGAATACTTTTGGTAGTGCTTATGTTGGATTCCATTTGAAAGAAATATTTAGTGGAGACATGGACTTCCTGAAAGGACTGTTCTTTGAATATGGTCATCAGCATCAGTGTCCTTCAGACCTGCCTCCTATTACCTTTTATTCTCCTGCAATGAGGGAACTTCAATATTGCCTCTGTGAAATGTTTTCTCTCTCCTTCTAGATTTTGTTCATTTTTGCTAAGTCATCTTCAAGGACTTGATTATAATGCACATTTCTTGGCAGAAGTCATAAAAATCCAATTCCTTTCTTATGATGACTAGGGTGTCTGTTCTGGACATCAGATGTGACTTTGCATCTGCGGCATGGAGACACTCTGTGGATGGCAGCAGGAATAGAGTTTCCCTCAAGCTAGGGTCCAGGTAAGAAACAGTCTTGTGATTCTACAGAGAAGGGTGCCAGACCAGTGAGGGACCTTGAAAACATTAACTGACATAGTCATGAAATGAATGGTGTTGTCTAAAACATAGCAGGGGATAATGGGAAAGATATCCCATGTGTTGACATAACTTCTTTTACATTCAAATTTTGTTCTAAATTTATACTTTCATTTTGGTTAAAACATGTTAATGTATTTTTGGCAGTCAAATTCCATAATGTCTCTTTTTCTGATTTTCTGCTTGAGAGATTCTTTTCCATTTCACTAATTAAGCTATTTCTATCCTGAAAATCTTTTGTAATTACCAGTGTCCTGTTTCAGCTACATCCTCTTTTTTCTTCATGTAAGATATCTCCTCTGTGAAAGTGCCAATAATGTAAAAATATTCTCATCAGATAATTGGGTTTTTTTCAACTTTGTCTCTGAATTACATGCTACCAATTTGTATTTCCAACTATTCTAGTCAAGGAAAGTGCACATCAAAAACATGAAAGGATATCCAGAGCACTTCTGAACAGGAAGGACACAACTTTCAACATGTCAATGGAGAGTTTCAGGGATGGGAACATTGATTGTGCAAATGCAAGACCTGTCAGTGAAATAAATTAGTAATTGAGTACAACTCCATGGCTGTAATTATGTTGACAATACACAATTTCTGAGCCAAATGCTCTGTATAGTTTGCATTCTGTGAGAAATTAACAATTGGCATTTCTCACGGAGCTAGTCTTTGAATCATTGAAGTCCATAAAATTAATCTGAGTCCCTTTAAATAGCATACTAGCAAATGGAAAATACTTGGCTCACCTGAGAATTTTGTACTATGTATATGGAATTAAAGGTTGAAAGGTTTTACTTTACACATTACAATGGATGTGTCTACGATTCGAATGTGAGAAGTTAGTTCATGAGTTTATATGAGGACATCATTAAGAAATGCTCTTCTTCTTTAAAAAACAGAAATCTCATGTTCAGGAACATTCTTTGGAATGGAAAACTTGGAGAAAGAGCTGTGCCACAACTCTGCATCTATTCAAGCTTTGTTTGCTCACCCAGCAGAGAAAAACAACCAAAACTGTGGACAATCCCTCACTGACAATTTGTACCTCAGTGGAAACAAGAAAAAGGATAGCAGTATGTCATGTGAATGCCAGGTATGTTTGAAGGGACATATGATTGATCTACATCCTAGAAAAGGCAATAAGAATGACCCTGGAGAGATTCAATATGAATGTCATCTATGTAGCAAATCCTTTAATCAAACCTCTGATGGAAGCAGACTTAAAGCAACTACAACAAGGGAAAGAATGTATGAATGCAATTTTTGTGGGAAAGACTTCAGTTACTATTGTGAGCTTAGATAACATGAGAGAACCAACACATGTGAGAAACAAAATGAATGCCGTGCATGTGGGAAAGCCTTCAGGAACCCTTACGACCTTAAAGAATATGATAAAATCCATACTGGAGAGAAACCACATGGATGCCAACTATGTGGGAAAGCCTTTAGTAAATTATATAACCTTCAGATGCATGAAAGAACCCACACTGGAGAGAAAGCATATCAATGCCATGTGTGTGGGAATGCCATCAGCACATTAAGGTACTTTAGACTTCATCAAAGAACACACACTGGAGAGAAACCATACCAATGCCACCTGTGTGGGAAATCCTTCAGTCAATCATGTTACCTTAAACCACATCAGAGAATCCACACTGGAGAGAAGCCATATGAATGCCATGTGTGTGGGAAAGTCTTTAGTTGATCATCTGGCCTGAGAAAACATGAAAGAACACACACGGGAGCCAAATAATGTGCATGCACCTGAGGCATAGTCCTCAACCATCAATCTACTATTAAATAATGGAAGATAACTCACCTTGGAGAGTGGCCATTGGAAAGTAGCCTGTGTGGAAAGGCCTGTCTTTATACCCTAACTTAGAAAACACAGTCACACTCATTGGAGAGAAACCACATGAATGGCCTCTATGTGGAAAAGCCTTCAGTCAATCTTATTGCCTTAGATGGCATGAGAGAATGCATAAGACATCGATCATAGGAATGTCATTGATCATAGGAATGTCATCATTTGAGACAGCCCACCCAAGTTTCTGCATGTAGGAACCCATGATGGAGAGTAACTTGAATTCTTATAGCATATATTCTAACATGATATTACAAGTTACAACAACTAAAAAGTTTCTTCTCCTTTACATATATTTCTGCTCCTACTCTTATTTTTTCTTTCCTACTGCCTAATTTGCAAATAATTTGATTGCTAACCTAGCTTCTGTCTGATGTAGTATTTTAGGTTATAAATGTTCATCTGAGTGCTATATCATATCAGAGATTCTGATATTTTAAGATTTTGTAATTACTTAGTTTGACACACTTTGTATTTACTTTTCTTTTGCTTTCTTTTTCAACTGTTGAGATATATATGTCTGTGTGCCATTTAAGTTTGAAGTAGTCGACATATGGGGATGGGGTTCTATAAGGTGATCAATTTGTAATATATTGAATCATGCAGGAGTCTCCATGATTTCAAATTTTAAAATAGGAATGGAAATGCTTAATATAAAAATCACAGGCTGGAGTTGTAGCTCAGTGGTAGAGTGCTTGCCTGGCATGTGTGAGACACTAGGTTTGATTCGCAGCACAACATATAAATAAACAAATAAAATAAAGTTTCAACGAAACTAATAAAAATTTAAAAAATCATTTCCATTACTTTCTTTAATATTTGAAATTTAAGACCTTATTGGTTACATACATGCCAAAGCTGATCAAAGTTCATGCTTCAAATATGTGCATTTTATTGTTTTTCAACTTTAACTCAATAAACCTATGAAAGAAAATGTGAAGCAACCTTCAAGTATATTTGTAAAATATAAAGCTGAGGACTAACGTATTGATAACCACCTTTAATTAGTATGAAATAATTTCAAGTAATATTATTCCTCTCCTGACACACCCAAGTTCATGGAAAACAAACCATATGAAAGAAGTTTGTTAATCAGTGATCTTTCTTAAATATCATGAGGTTATTGCAAACTCTGTCACAAAAAACATGGAGTAGTCTACAATCTCAACTCTCAGCTGTCAACACACCAGAGTAGTTGGCAGGAGAAGAAGATTGACTATCTCTAGGTCCTAGAAGGGGCTTCCTTACTCCTGTGTGCTCTCAGACCCAACCCCACCCCTTCCATGTTCCTTATGAGCTTCTTGAGCTTTATTCACATTTGATTATATGTGTCCACCAGTCTGTTGTGAACATTTGAGAAAAAAAATTAAAATATGCATTTTCAAGGATTCCACTCTCTAATTTTATACCCTCTCATCTCTCCATTTAATCTGGTGTGGCAAAATGTGGAGCAAGATGAATGGTCGAATTTATATTAATAAGTTAGAGTTGTACTTTTTTTACTCAGGTAATAATAACTACAAATAGAAAGACACAGTTATTAATTGAGTGAAACAATGGAACACCACATTAAGTTTGCAATTTGTTACCTCTAATGATACCCCATGTTCTTTGAACAAGAAAAAAAATTTTAATTTTTTTTGCTGTAATTTGCCAAATATGTGGAATGTGTTGTTGGGGCCACCATAAGGAGATATATTCGGTAGTTTTTCGCTCCACTTTCTTTCACCAGTCTCAAAATCAACTGCATTGAGAAAATAAGAATGGAATTTATTCCACATAATTATTTCTCAACCTGTTCTCCACCTTATACATGTAAATCATTCAACTCTTCTTTTGGATGTTGAATTTATGGATTGGGTTGGTGGAGGGAGAAGGGGACGTTGTCTTTGCTTCTTTTAAAAATATGGCTTGCCTTGCCAGAACCTTCATTGCAAAACCAGCATCCAAGCACCAGCCTGTAAGTCCAGGGACTCCAGAGGCTGAGGCAGGAAGATATGAAGGTCAAAACCAGTCTCAGCAATTTGGTGAGGCCCTAAGCAACGTAGATAGTTCCTGACTCAAAAAATAAAAAGGGCTGGAGCTCAGAGGTAAAGTCCTCCTGGGAGAGCATGTCATTTATTGAAAATGCAAATAACTTGAACAGATACTCCCCAGATGAATAAGAAATACAAATGGCCAACAATACTTGAAAAGGTGATTGACATCATTAGTTATCAGGAAATGCAAATGAAAACCAGACCAAATGACAGTTAGAATGAGTATCACGAAAGAAATGAAATATAACAAAAGTTGGCAAGGATGTAGAAGACTTATAGTTATGAGGCCACTTATGATAATAACATATCTCTGTTAACAAATTGGGAACAGTTCAATTGAAACTGGCGTGTGAGTGTGTGTGTGTGTGTGTGTTTGTTTGAGCAAATAGAGTTACAACAACATTGGAAGCCTATAATAGTTAACAACTCTGATGTGTGGATAAGGCTTTGACCTTGAGATTTTTATTTTGTTTAGAGTTTGTTTTGTATTGTAGGAGCTAGAAAGGGAAATGCCAACCTGTCTGTGCAAGAGCAATTTCAACCTACTGAGACTAACTCCATTTTGACATGCTATTGGCAAATGTGACAGAGACCAAGTGTGGACTCACCTCCTGGCATGTGGAAACAGCACACAGGCAGGGAAAGTAGAGGGATAATTTGTTGCTCTAATATGACAAAGTAAATTGCCCTTTCATATAAAAGATGTCCTCCACTTCGACCCACGTTCCAAGGTGGTAATGCTAAGATAAGTGTCCAGACACATAAAAGTACATGGGCATACAGGTTCTCCATAAGGAAGAAAGATATCTTGTCACAACATTTGAAGGGGCTAATTTACCTGTGAGCATTTCCCTGGCCAGGCTTTCATGAGTTGTAACACAATTGAGTTCTAGAGGCCAAATCACTAATGAGACAGCCAAAATGTGGCACACCTTGCCCCTTCTCTCCAGGGATAACCAGGCCTTCACTTACCCGGCCTGAGGAATCTTGTGCCCCACAGCTCCCGTCAGCAGGTGATTCTCATTCTGGGTTTGAATGAGTCCATGGGATGGTGGCTGTGAAGAACGACCTGCCCACAGCTTCCTCTTCCTGGTGTCAGATGCTTCTCCCTCAGAGGCTGAGATTTGGATTCCCTGAGTCACAGAGAGAAAAATACATTCATAAGCACGGAGAAATGGTATGCACTTTGGACCTTTCCCACATTGTGGTGTTGAGCAAACCCCACAACCACAGAGGGAGATCTGTTCCCTGGAGTGTGATGTTCCCTTCTCACATGCCTCTTCCTCCACAGGTACAGGTACCAGGCCCTAGCATCAGACCTTGCTATGGAGCTGACCTATCATAGATGGTTGCTTAGTTTAGATTTGTAGTGAGTGACTGATTCTGGAGAACATGCTCCTTTCCTTCATAACAGAGGGCATTAGATGTAAGAACAACTGTGTTTCCCCACAAGGATGAAATAATCCTGGTCACAAAAAGACTGAATTTCAGCCCTGTACACACATTCTTGAAAAGTAGAATCACAGCAGTTTCATTTTCAAAATATTCATTGCTATATTTAATATCACCGGACATGTTTTTCATGAATGAATTGACACAGATCCTGTCTCAGATGACCTTGGGAAATCAAAGGGGATGGTGTGGATTCTATATGGTGCCTTCTATTAGGTCCCCAATTTTAAGTACATTTTAGTATATTCGGAATGCAAATGTGTGTACTATGCGTGAACAAATGAAATAATTTGGATTTAAGTATCTTTGGGTAATTTGAGACCTGACATGGACATCCAACACGTACAAAATACTTAAAAGAGTATCCTTCAAATTTTCTGAACACAAAGGAATGAAACTGCAATCAGCAGCAAGAAAAACACTGGAAATTTTTGAATATGTCAAAATGGAATGACTCCATTTGACAAATTCTGAGACTCTGAAAAGTGAGTGGAAAGAATTTGACAAATTGCCTCAAGGAAAGGAAAATCAAAAGAGAAGAAATCAAACTTGTGGGCTTACACCAAGTACAGTGTGCAGCAGTCCCTTAATGAGCTGCCTACTTTGTAGAAAGAAATCAGGAGTCCCAAATTACTGATCTTCTCTGTTCACAGAGAAAGGAAGAACATATGAAACAGAAAATCAGAGGCAGAAGGAGGTAATAAATGTCACAGCCCAAATGAGAGAGGGACAAAAAGAGGAGTGATCAATGAAACATTGACAATATTTTAGAAAAGATAATTAAATAGCCAGGCATGGTGGCACTGACATATAATCCTAGCACTTGGGAGGCTGAGAAAGGAGGATCATGAGTTCTAAGGCACCTTCAGCAAATTAGCAAGTCTTATGCAACTCAGTGAGACCCTGCCTCTAAATAAAATACAAAATCGGGCTGGGGATGGCTCAGTGGTTGAGTGCCCTTGGGTTCAATCCCCAGTACCAAAAATAGAAAAATAAAAATTGGAAAAGAGAAAATGATTGAACGAGATTAGAAAGCCCAAGGAAATAAACTGCAGACCAATCTCCTCGCTGAAAATAGATGCATAATTTCATAGGAATTCTAGCTGCATTCAAAAACATATATTGTAGATACTACAGTGATCATATTAGATTTTAAACCTGGGAATGGAAGTTTCATTTGACAAAATAAAATCAATAAATGTATTTCTGCACACAAGCCAGCAGGTCAGTAATCACAGGATTATCCCCTTAATGTCCTCAGAACAAAGGCAGAGTCCAGCACCCACTTCTGTGTACAACACCAAAAAGTCTAGGGATAAAGTGACTGACCTCAGCAGCCCAAAGGCTCTATGACACAAATCAAAGGCAACATCATCCAGAACGGGGATGAACCGAGAGCATTTTCTCTAAACAGTGGAAGAGGACCAGCATGTCCACTTTGCACACTACTCTAAAACATAAATCTTGAAACTGTAGGCACGAAAATCAAGGAAAAATAGAAACTAAGGCCTCTGAGTAGAAACAAATGGGGAAGGAGAACCCAGATTGGCCCTGTTTGCTGAGGACAGGATCCTGAATGTAGAAAATGCAAAAACCCCACCAGAAGACCAATAAAATCATTAACCAATTAGACAAAGCAGTGGACATAAGACGGACATGCGCAATTCCATCGGTTTTTATCCAAGATGTATTTTCCTTCCTCAGGAGAAAGGGACACAATTGAAAATGAAAGAGTGCTTAGCCCAGCACTGAAACCTCCCACATTCCTTTGTCTGCAATCTATTAACTTTCCAGCAACTGTCTGAAGAAGTCGTGAAAAAGGAAACCAACCTGAGATTGTCCCACTGTTCTGCTCTTTTCTCGGAGAAGGTGGTCAGACAGGTGGCTGCTGGACACACAGCACAGGTATAGATACAGCCTCCAGGAGGCCAGGGGAAGGACGGGTGGGGGAGGGTCAGTGCCCTGGACTTTTATTCTGCCCTGGAGTCAGGTGATCCAAAACTTCAGCTACTGAAACCAACAGAATCCCCAGGTGCAATACCTGTCAATTGATGACTCACACCTTCCCATCACATGAGTCTACTCATTTTACATGACTGGCCCATCATTCTGTCCTTGATCCTTCCTGCTTCCCTGGACCGCTTTGTCAATCTCTCTGTGGCAAACCCTTTCTTGGACATTGTTCAAATTCATCAGGTGGAATGACTTTGAGGACTTAGGAAGATGGAAAGGGCAAAACCCTCCAAATGCCACTTGAGATTTGCTAATTTTGCTTCCTGTGCTCTGAACAATTGTTGTCTTGCCATTCTAACAAAGGAAGCCTTAGTTTAAATGAAGGATTTCAATAATTAGATTACATGTTGGTATATATCCTTATGTTACGAGGCGAATCAGATTCCCAATTTGTAGGGAAGACTCTAGCTGCTTCTCTTTCCCTGTGCAATGAACTGACATATTGGATGCCGTGGAAATGTTATAGGTCAGGCTGCATGGGCCATGACTCAGCAGACTCAATTTTACATTGAGACTCCGTGTTACCTAGGAAATTTCTCCCTTGGGAGCAAACTACTTCCGTACCCATTAACAGCTGCTTAGCATGACATGATTGGCAACACAGAATGGCAATTTCTTGATAAAAAAAATTGTGCTTTTTCTGATTCTCATTTCTCCTAAGCAATGTACAATGTCAACTGTCATGTCAACAGTGATTGTGGAGATGATAGAAAAACTTCTAAATTTGGACCGAAGGAAGGTCATTTTTGCCCACTTCAAACTTCTGCTAATGATATTAGATCGTAAAAGATTAGTTTGTAATTTCAAATCCTTGGAACATACACTTATGTTTGATGTACTGACTTAGGGTATAAAATCCCCTACAACGCTGTGGTCGGGGCTGATCTCCCAAGCCCCATTCCTGGGCTGTTGTGTGAGACAGTCAGCCAGCTAATACAAATCTCAAATTTGGAATTTTCAGTGGTGACGCGTCTGTTCTTATGTTGTGCCACATAATAGTTGGACGCCCCATGGAGATCCTTGCTGCCAGGAGGATAAGCACCTCTCACCACTTCCCTGGGTGGAGAGAGGCCAAAAAGGTGTTGCACCTAGGGGAAGGCCTCTGAGAGGAGTTCCCTGCCCCAGACTGCCAAGGTCTGTGGAGGCCTGCCCCAGGAGTGAACTTAATTCTCCGAGAGACACCTGTTTCTGAGCCCCCAGGGACCACCAGTAAGTCTCTTTCTGGTGGGTCCATATCTGGGGAAAGGATGACAGCTTGGCACAGCATTGCTTTCCACGTTCCAGACTGTGGCAAGTCAGTGCCCAGGCCCTCATGTCAGGAATCAGGAGTGTTCACTTGTCTTTGGCATCCTATCCGTTCTGTGCTTGTTCATCTTTTTCACTTATTTTGGCTGCCCTTCATTGTGGACATGGGTCGGTCTCCCTCATGTTCATCATGCACTTCCCTTCAATGCATATTGACCAATTTCCAGGAATTCCAGAGAGGGGCCACTGACTACATGACCTGATGTGATATCTTTTCTCTCCCTAAATTCTCTAGGGGAGAATGGCCAACTTTCATGATCAGATGGCCCCCTCCGGGTACCACCAAATTTTCTTCTTGAAGACAAAACATCCTTACCAAATGCCTTTTATTCCAATTTAGAGAGAAAATTCTCAAATGTTTTTAACCATGTTCACTAAAGCTTACATTAAAATGTGAACTGTTGCCAACAGGAGCTCCCAATTATTAGACTTAATCATCAAAAATACCAGGTGGAAATTGGGATGCCCCCATCCAAAAGACCAGAAAATCTGGTATAGAACAAGACTCCAACCTGAGGGTGCTCTCTCAGGGAGAGCAATGGAAGCAAGCTCCCTTGCTGCCTCTTTTGGAAATCCCTTCTGGGAGCGATGGGGCGTAACTTGGTCTATATTCTCTGAATTTTTGTATCTGTGTTGAACAGGACCACATCAGGATGGAAGCCACAAAGGCTTGTGAAATTTGACTTTTTATTTCATCATGTTGATCAGGTGAACCCAGGTTAAACTTTTGATCAGATGAGCCCAGGT
>JAJEJO010044374.1:3841-152782 GCA_020662805.1 Glaucomys volans | reverse complement strand
TTTGGGTGGCTCATATGCCTCTAGGAACCTGTTGATGTCTTCCAGGTTTTCTATTTTGTTGGAGTATAAATTTTCAAAGTAGCTTCTTATTATGTTTTGTATTTCAGTTGTGTCTGTTGTAATATTTCCATTTCCATCACGGATTTTAGTAATTTGGAGTTTCTCTCTCCTTCTCTTTGTTAGCGTGGCTAAGGGTTTGTCAATTTTGTTTATTTTTTCAAAGAACCAACTTTTTGTTTCATCAATTTTTTGAATTGTTTCTTTTGTTTCAATTTCGTTGATTTCAGCTCTGATTTTGATTATTTCCTGTCTTCTACTACTTTTGGTGATGATCTGTTCCTCTTTTTCTAGGGCTTTGAGCTGTAATGTGAGGTCATTGATTTGTTGACTTTTCATTCTTTTATTAAATGCACTCTCTGCAATGAACTTTCCTCTTAGCACTGCTTTCATAGTGTCCCAGAGATTTCGATATGTTGTATCTTTATTCTCGTTGACCTCTAAGAATCTTTTAATTTCCCCCCTAATGTCTTCTGTTATCCATGTATCATTCAATAGCATGTTATTTAATCTCCAGGTCTTGGAGTAGTTTCTGTTTCTAACTTTCTCGTTGATGTCTAATTTCATGCCATTATGATCTGATAGTATACAAGGTAGTATCTCTATGTTTTTGTATTTGTTAAGAGTAGCTTTGTGGCATAACATATGGTCTATTTTAGAGAAGGACCCATGAGCTGCTGAGAAGAATGTGTATTCGCTTTTTGATGGATGGAATATTCTATATATGTCCGTTAAGTCCAAATTAGCGATTGTGTCATTGAGTCCTATAGTTTCTTTATTCAATTTTTGTTTGGAAGATCTGTCCAACGGTGAGAGAGGAGTGTTAAATTCTCCGAGTATTATTGTGTTTTGGTCTATTTGATTCCTGAAATTGAGAAGGATCTGATTGACATACATGGATGCGCCATTGTTTGGTGCATAAATATTTATGATTGTTATGTCCTGTTGATTTATGCTACCTTTAAGCAATATGAAATGTCCTTCTTTATCCCTTCTGACTATCTTTGGTTTGAAGTCTGCTTTGTCTGAAATGAGAATGGAAACCCCAGCTTTTTTGCTCAGTCCGTGTGCATGGTATGCTTTTTTCCCAACCTTTCACCTTTAGTCTGTGGGCATGTTTTTCTATGAGATGAGTCTCTTGAAGGCAGCATATCGTTGGGTCTTTCTTTTTGATCCAGTCTGCCAGTCTATGTCTTTTGCTTGATGAGTTTAGGCCATTTACATTCAGGGTTATTATTGAGATATGACTTGTATTTCCTGTCATTTTAGCTTTTTTAGGGTTTTTAGCTTAACTTTGTTTCTCCTTTGATCGACTCTTTCTTTAGGGTAGTTCCTCCCCATGGTGACCGAGGTTGTTATTTTTCATTTCTTCCTCTTCGAATATTTTGTTGAGAATGTTCTGTAGGGCAGGCTTTCTCTTTGTGAATTCTTTAAGCTTTTGTTTATCATGGAAGGATTTTATTTCGTCATCATATCTGAAGGTAAGTTTTGCTGGATATAAGATTCTTGGTTGGCATCCATTTTCTTTCAGAGCTTGAAATATGTTGTTCCAGGCCCTTCTTGCTTTTAGGGTCTGGGCTGAGAAATCTGCTGATATCCGTATTGGTTTCCTCCTGTAGGTAATCTGCTGCTTTTCTCTCACAGCCTTTAAAATTCTATCTTTGTTTTGTATGTTAGGTATTTTCATTATAATGTGCCTTGGTGTGGATCTGTTGAAATTCTGTGCGTTTGGTGTCCTGTAGGCCTCTTGTATATGATTTTCCATCTCATTCATCATATTTGGGAAATTTTCTGATATTATTTCATTGATTAGATTGTTCATACCCTTGGTTTGTATCTCTGTGCCTTCCTCAATCCCAATAACTCTTAAATTTGGTCTTTTCATGATGTCCCATATTTCTTGGAGGGTTCGTTCATGATTCCTAACCATCTTCTCTGTTTGTTCAACTTTGTTTTCAAGATTAAATATTTTGTCTTCATTGTCTGAGGTTCTGTCTTCCAAGTGATCTATTCTCTTAATTATGCTTTCTATTGAGTTTTTAACTTGGTTGATTGTTTCCTTTATTTCCTTGTTTTCTTCAAGGATTTCTGTTTGCTTTTTTCTCAGAACTTCTATCTCTTTATTGAAATGATTTTTTGCTTCCTGAAATTGCTCTAGTAGTTGATTATTCATAGCCTGAATCTGCTCTCTCGTCACCTCATTCTCTTCTCGGATCATTTTAATTATGAACATTCTGAACTCCATTTCTGTCATTCCCTCTACCGTGCTGTCCTTAGGATCTCCTGATGCACCATCCAGGTGTGTTTGGGACACTTTCTTCCCGTGTCTTCCCATGCTGCTCATATATCCTCCCCTCTAGTAGTGCAAATCAGAGGGATTGCAACTTTCCTGTAAAGACCCAGAGTGTCCCTGCAGATTTCCAGCAACTCACCAGATGTTTGAGAGGTGTTTGATCAAGTGGTGAACCAAGATAGCCGCTATCTCACCACCTCCAGGTTGGGAATGATCAATGTTTCTGGGCAGAGGCAACCAGGAGATGCCGCACTGTGTCCCTGGAGCCGCAGCACCGTGTCCCTGAAGCTGCAGCGCTGTGTCCCCGGGGAAAGGGGTGGGCTTAGGTCCGGGGGCTCAGCGAGGTCAAAATGGAGACTCTCCGCCAGGGAATCTGTAGAATGTCGCCGACCGGGCCCAAATTCCCCGCTGGGGCCGGCAAACAGCTCCGCTCCCGGGTAAATCTCAGCTGAAGCCGCAGCGCTGAAGCCGCAGCGCTGTGTCCCCGGGGAAAGGGGTGGGCTTAGGTCCGAGGGCTCAGAGGTCAAAATCCTATGCTTTACTTTTTGAGAAACAACAGATTGTTTTTGACAGTGGTTAAACCATTTTACATTTCTACCAATGATGTACAAGTATTTCTTTTTCCTTTACATCTTTGACAACACTATTTTTTTATTTTCTCAATTAAAGCTATCATAGTGGTATAAAGCAACATCATACTGCAATTTTAATTTAAATATCATTAACAGCCAAGGATGTTCAGTGTTTTTTCATGTGCTTCTTGCCATTTGTATACTTTCTTTAAAGAAATGTCCATTCCATCATTTTGCTAATTTTTCATTGGATTTGTCTTTTGCTGTTGAATTAAAAATGTTCTTTATATATTGTGGATATGAAGCATTTTGACATATGAAATGTAATTTGGAGTATTATCCCTCAATCTGTCAGCTGTGCTTTCACAGTCTTGATGATAATTATTTTAGGTACAAATATTTTAATTTTTATGCAGTCCCATTTTGTTATGCTTTTAGTGTCAAATCTAAGGAAGCATCCATTGCCAAATTTGAGGTCATGAATATTTACCTCATAGTGTCTTCTAAGAACATTCATAATCGTGTCATCTATAAGCACAGTTTTACTTCATCCTTTCCAATTTGGATGCCCTTGTTTTGTACCTGATCTTGAAGTTACTAAACCTAAAAATAAGGACATCTGTAATCCCAGTTACTAGGGAGGCTGAGGCAGAAGAATTGTACATTCAAAGCCAGCCTGGGTGATTTAGCAAAATTCTGTTTCAAAATAAAATGAAAAATGATGAGCTGGGAATATAGCTCAGTTGGTAGAGTGCTTGCCTTCCAAGAACAAGGCTCTGAGTTCAATCCCCAGCACTGCAAAAAAAATGACCAGGGATATAGCCCAGGGATAGAGAGTTGGCCTAGTGGACTAGAAACCCTGGATACTGCCAAAAATAAAAACATAACCTGTGTGATTTTCATATAGGCTCTTCATCATATTAAAGAAATTTGTTTCTAATCCTAGTTTGTATAGTGTTTTAAGCATCAAACAGTGTTGTCAAATGTTTTCTCAGTCTCTATTGAGGTGATGTGGGTTTTTTTTTTTTTTCTCCCTTTATTCTCTCAATGTAGAATAGTACATTGGTGGATTTTCTTTTGTTGAAATAATCTTAAATTCCTGTGATAGATCTATTTGGTCCTAGTATATAGATCTTTTAATGTGCAGCTGAATTAATTTAGATAGTTCTGTTGTTGTTGCTAAGGATTTTTATAGTTATATTCATGAGGAAACTGGTTTTTAGTTTTCTTCTGATGTTCTTTCTGTTTCTTATCTCAGAGTAATGCTAGCCTGATAGAATGTGTCACAAACTATGCTCTTCTCTGATATTTGTTTTAAAGAGACTGAGTATGTTGTTCATTATTCTTTGAATATTTGGAACAATTCTATAGTGAAGCCATGTAGTGGTGGACTTTTCTTTCTAGAGAAGTTTTTGAATACTGATTTAAACTCTTTATTTTTATAGGTCTTTTAATAGCTTTTACTTCCTTTCATTTTTTGTTCATTTAAACTTGCCTATTATTGGGGTGAAGTGTCACCTTTCAACATGAGCATACAGTATGTGTTGATGAAATCAGGACACTTAACAGTTCCTCTCATCATTTCTATATATTTGACACTTTCAAGATCCTCTCTTCCAGGTTATCCTAAAATATGTAATAGGATATGACAGTCATCTCACTGTACTGCAGAACATAAGAACTTATTCCTCCTATCTGGATTTTGGCTCTCATTACTGAACCTCTCTTTATCTACCTTACCACACACTTTTCCTAGTCTCAAGTAATCACTATCCTTCACTACTCTACATTTGGACCAATATTTTAAGCTTGCACATATGATAAAGAACATATACATTTGTCTTTTTGTGTCTGGTTTGTTTAATATAACATAATATCTTTCAATTGCATACATTTTGCTGCAAATAACAGGATTTTATTCTTCTTTATGGATGGACAATATTCCATATTTTATATATACTATATCTTCTTTATCCATTCATCCATTAATGAGTACCTATATTGATTTCTTATCTGAGATATTGTGAATATTCCCATGGTGTTACAGTTTGGATCTGGAATGTCCTTCAGATTCACATACAGTGATAGTAGTAACGAGAGTTCACAAAGGTTTATCCCAGGAGTTTAAGGTTGTTTTGAGATTTATATGCCAATCAGTGGAGGCTGCATTAGTTGAATAAATTACAAATTATACCTTCATCTCAAAAGATGCAGTAAAATATTTTTTTAAAGATTTGATTTATTTCTGTTAAAAAAATCTCTTGGAAAACATGGGAACTTCTTCAATATGAGAATTCAAAACAAAATAAAAACAATAGATATCAACCTACTTAAGACTGAGATACTTACTTTTATGTCTCAACTTGACTAGTCTGTGGTGTCCAGTTACTTGGTCAAATACCACATATTATTGAGAAGACATCTATCATATGTGATTAGCATTTCAATTAGTACACTTTAAACAAATTAAATTTTCTCCATCATATGGATAGATCTCAATCATTTGAATTCCTTAGGATTGGAAACTGAGGTTTCCTAAAGAATGAAATAAGCTTTAAAACTTCAGTATTAACTTTATCTAAATACCATGTTTACTATTGTTAGTTGTCCATTGTTGTGACAAAATACCTGAAATTTGAGCTATTTGATCATATAAGCCAGTTACCTGATCTCTATCTCCATCTTTTTGTCTCTCTTTCTATATCTCTCTTTCTCTCTCCATACACACACACACACACACACACACACACACACACATGTATGCACAGCTTTACATGCAGAATAATCATTTTTGACATACTTGGAATTTTTTCCATATTGGTTCTCTGTAGTACCCTGAATAATAAAATGGTGAAATACAAATAGTTTTTTTATAAGTTAAGGAAGAAAGAAAAAGTTTCCTATCTCACAGTTTCTATTGGTTCCTAGAAGGAAATAATAATTTAAGCAGAAAAAAATTGAAAACAAGTGATAAAACTTTCCTCTTTCACAGACTGCACAATTACCTATTAGAGCAAAACTATCCAATAGAAAAATAATGAGAATCACAATAAATGTCAAGGAACAATAACACCATAAACTAAAAAAAAGAAACAGGTAAATTTAACTTGATAACATGCTTTATTTCAAATATACAACATACACCTTAAAAAAATAAATATTGGCATAGTTACTGTCTTATCACACAGACTTCAAATGTAGCATTCCTTTAACTTCACAGTGCATCTCAGTTTGGACCAGCCCCTTTCCAGTTGCTCAACAGGCACATGTGACTGAATAGCTGCAATCCATGGCAGCTCAGTATTTGAAAATTCTAATGAATTCAAAAAGCAACATTTCGTAAGTTCATTGCACAAACACAATCAAAAATGTTTAATAAAAATTAAGCAAGTTTTCTTTTGAATTCTTGGATTGTAAACATCATTAATTTTATAGGTTTTCAAAATTTATCTCTTTATATAAAAATCTTTCATTATGGCTAAAACGATTAGGGTTTTACTAGCCTCCTCTTTCTTTATCACATATTGTTGGCTAACAGATGAACAGTTCATGAAAACACTGGATGAAATAATTGTACTCTTAATGTAAAGCAGACTTAGATCTCCACTAATTATCCCCCAACTTGCTTGCCATTTGGAAACCTTTAAAGCTATCCAATAAAACCTTCTCTAAGATATAATTTAGATAGTATACCTAAACAGTAGTACCATTTCAGGTTTTAAGAAGATAACTTTACATGCAGAATAATCATCAGTGTGTTTGGATTCTACATCTAAACACTGTTGTGGCAAAAAGCAAACAGAGGCTTTAAAAGTGCACGGAATCATCTTACTGCTTGAATAATGCATAATTGTTACATTTTAGTTTACAGCATATTTTATGTTTGTTTAGTTAATTCACATTACACTCTTATAGAACCCATTTTTCTTATTTAAATGAGATAAAATGTGTTGCTTATAATATCAAACCAGAAGAAATTCAGAAATGGTGAATTTGAGTTTTACTCAAATTAAAAGAAAGTGAAATCATCTCCTAAAGCATTTCCAAATCATTCTTAGAAGCACTAAATCTATAATTATTAAATGATGTTCCAAAATGAGTGCTTCCAAAATCACATTACCCAACCCAGAGAGAAAACACATGTCTCTTTTTCAAAAATATTTCCTAGCTTTTAAATTTCTACTTTACCTTCTAAATTCCCAAGAAAGGATGATAAGTGTGTACAGTATATTTTAGCTGAACCTGTATGAAATCCCCTGGGAACATTGATTATCTGAACAAATATTTGGGAAAATGGCCTCAAATATTATCTTTTATTCTTTAAAGAATTTAGAATATTTGTATTTTTTCTCACAATTTGGTATGGGTATATAGATAAAGATATATACAATTTTTTAAACTATCATAAATTTTTTTTCTTATTATTTTAAATGTTTGGATCAAATGTGCCAAAAAATATTGGCAGTTCAGTTTGTATGCACTCTTTACAAATTATAATAAAATAAACAAAAACATTGAGGACAAAATGGGCTAGCCATATAGACAATAAAAGTTTCAACATTTGCATTATTTTTATAAACAGATCATTCAACATATACCTCTAGTATTTCCATCTAACATTCCTTTCTTCTGTTTATGTTGTATTTAAATTTTTTCCCATCTGGGCAGTTCAAAGGCGATTTTCATCAAGTTTTCAATGAATAATCAGTATGATTTTCAACAAAGATTCCATATAATGAAAACAAATATCTGTGTCTTTACAGGTCACCAGATATGTGAGATAAGTCAACAGAATAAAAAAATGTCCAGACTTAAAATTTTTAATTGCTTAATAACATTCAAATATTCAGATATCTTCAGGAATGTCATTGGGTTTTAATAACTAAACGAAATTAGGAA
Source organism: Glaucomys volans (assembly GCA_020662805.1). Lineage (NCBI taxonomy): Eukaryota > Metazoa > Chordata > Mammalia > Rodentia > Sciuridae > Glaucomys > Glaucomys volans. The sequence goes on along the minus strand of JAJEJO010044374.1, from coordinate 144,961 downwards.
AAGCATTTTTTGGCATACTTGGAATTTTTTCCTCCATAGAACTAACCAAAATAGCACATGTAATTATAGTGATCTTTTCGGAACAGAAAAAAAACATTCACATTCCTCAGAAAATGGTTTCAAACACATGGGGTTCCATCTGCTACCTGCTCCACTTTTAAAGTGCAAAGCCCATGCCATGGTGGAAACAGTAAGCTGTGCTCAGAATGTGAGAGGAGCCCTGTCTGCTTGCTCTGCAACCTATAGGTAGTATCCTGCATAGATGGGTAATAGTCTGCCCTGACCTTTCCCCCACCACATTAAAACCTGCTTTAATAGTTTGCTACAATTTACTTAATTATGTATATTTATTACTTTGTGATTTAAGCGTAGATATTCCAGGAGGGCCCTGTAAAAACATATTTATTACGTGAAACATTCATTTAATAACCTACTTCTCACTGCTCAGTAAGTCAGGCTAGCACAGTGATTCACTAGTTTCTGGTTTTAGGAGACCTTTATGCTACAAGGATGGGGCCATCTAAGAAACTCAGGAAGCATAAAGGCCCCCCTTCAAATCCCTATTCTTTCCATCAAATCAGAAAGGTTTCAGACCTGTCACTCAAAGTTAAAAGGCTTGAGTTTATTAAAGGGGATAGAAAAGGGGAAAGGTGGGCACTCTTGAGGGAGAAAGCAGGTTTTCTCTAAGAGGATAGGGACATAGGGGAAGGGAGGGGTGGGGGCGGGGTGGGGGGGTAAAAATAATAACAGAATGTGTGACAGATATCATTGCCCTGTGTACATGTATGAACGCACAGATGGTGTGACTCTACTTTGTGTACAACCAGAGAAACAATAGCTGAACTCCATTTGTGTTCAATGGATCAATAAGTAAATAAAAAATTTAAAAAAAAAAAAAAAACTTAAGGAAAAAAAAAAAAAGAGGATAGGGACATCTGGCCTCTCCTGCCCTCTCATTTTACTGGTGGTCCTAAAGAAGTTTTCAGAGAGCCCTACCAGGTCCACGTCTTGACTGCTTTTTTTGGTGGGGGCGGTTACTAGAGATTGACCACTGAGCAACATCCCCATCCCTATTTTGTATTTTATTTAGAGACAGGGTGTCACTGAGTTGCTTAGTGCCTCACTTTTGCTGAGGCTGGCTTTGAACTTGCGATCCTCCTGCCTCAACCTCCGGAGCCAGTGCTGGGATTACAGGGCTGAAACAAAGCACCTAGTTCTTCTCTTGATTTCTGAGTGCCAGAAGGATAACAACAGACTTTCTAGTCCCCACTGCCATGACAATTCTAGGTCATTTTAGCCCCTGCTGTCCAGTTATAGTTGAAAATTGTTCAGAGATATTTTATAGGTAAGGGGAATTATCTTTATCTCCCTGAATTCTGGGATGTGGTCTGTGTAAGGATCACAAAAAGTCCTCCGTGACCCTCTCCCACACACAGTCCTTCAGGGTAACCTGTGCTCTTTATTGGCATTTTGGCTCTGCATTTCTCCTGCAGATAGCATTGTTTGCTGAGGATGTAATGCATCCTGTGTACTTAAGTCAGGCACCCTGCAGGTAAATTGCTTTTTGAAGTGAAAGCATGTGGGGAACAGCACAGTGGGCCCATTTTATGGAATTATTCCCTTAACTTCATGCTCCCACCTCTCATGTCTGTCTGTCCCCTATCATTTAGACTCTTAAAATTTATCATGTATCCCAATGTGTTTTGGCTTATGTGAGACATAGCTATGTATGCTTACTATTAGAAATTGGAACTGATAAATTTGAATACATGAATTTATTAACTAACTTAAAAATAACAATAAACCAATAGATTACTAACATAAATAATATATCATAATAAAAGTAATACATATGCTGGTAGATGTCATTATTTTATATTTTTCCAACTCCTTAATGACAAAGGAAGACAACTATGTTATTATATTAGATCTGAATTCAAATGTTTTAATAATATTGCATCCTCTGGAAAACCACCAAACAATTGTAAAAGTGTTTTTGAATGAACATATAACCTACAAGTAATATTGGAGACACTTGGCAACAAGTAGACTTTTTTCACAGTACACATCAAATTAAATTTTCTGATCAAGTAAGTGGGTGAAAAGTCTCCAGGTTAAGTAGAATACATATGCAAATACTGAAAGAACAGGGGCTAGAAATAAGATATCAGTGGACACTGGGAAGATGCATTGAGAAGAATGGAGCTCAGAGGAAGTTCCAAAGTCAAATGTGACTAATATTTTCAAACATTCTCTGAGGTAGTTCTGTTGTGTGCCAGGCTATATGGCAATGACCCAACAGTCTCAGTGTTTCCCTGAGACTCCATGTCATGTAAGAAATGCTTCACCCATGGGAAAACTCCACTGTTGCCATCCTGATCCTGTTTAGCACACCTTGCTTAGAAAAGCAAACGTTTCTGTTCTTACACAATGTAAAATTATTCTCTTTTTGGTTCCCATTTTTCTTGGCAATGTACCCTGTCAGAGAATGACTCTCTAGCCATTAGTAGCCATCCTGCTATGGGCCAGGTTATATGGGCCATGACCAAACAGACTCCATTTTACTCTGAGACTCCATATCATGTAGGAAATGCTTCTTCCATAGGAACCCCCCACCTTTGCACCCATCAACATTGCTTAGCATAGTATGTTAGGAAACACAAAATGGCAGTTCTTATATAATGCAAATTTGTTCTCTTTTTGGTTCCTATTTTTCTTGAACAATGTTCCCTATCAGAGAACAATTGTCTAGATGTTAGTAACCTTTTAACTTGTACCCGACTAAGGTCATTTTGATCCACTTCCTCTTCTGCTTATGATTTTAGATCTCATGATATTAGTGTGTAGTTTTGAATCATAGCAACAGTCACTTATGATGTACCAACATTCTTTGCTTATGGTATAAAAGTCCCTGCAACCCCATGCTCGGGCTGTTCTCTAAATAGCAATTTTGGGCATTGTGTGAGACAGCTGGCTATTAAAGACTCTCAAATTTGGACTTCTCAGTGGTGATTGATCAGTTCTTAGATTGTGCTTCACAACAATTCTTTAACTTGTGCTCAATTAGGGTCATTTTGACCCACTTCCTCTTCTGCTTTTGACTTTAGATCTCACGATGTTTGTAGTTTTGAATCATAGCAATGGCTACTTATGATTAATGTACCGATATGCTTTACTCTAGCCCTGGGAGGAGGTCAAAGGGGATAGACTTGCAGCCTGCCTCTCCATCCTTGCAGCAAGTGAATCTGGACCACCAGCTGGTGAAAAAAGATGATTCTGTCTCCTGCTTTAAGATCAACTCAGTGATTTATTGCAATCTCACGATAACAGTTCTATCAAATCTACTGATAATTATTGAGATCGAATGCTTTCCTTGACTTTTATTTTTATTTATGTTCTTTTTTATATTGAAATTGAAACACTACCAAGAAATTATAGAGTATATTTTGTAGGGCTTTTTCTACACTATAACCACATAAGTGCAAGAAAACAACACTGACTGCTGCAAAGTTTCACCATGACTATGACATGAATTTAATTCCCTCCCAGTAAACTGCATCTCTTTACAGAACATGGCAAACAAGGTGGTGCCATAAAAGTTATTGAGACCAACTATGAAGAATTATTTTCCCCTTAGAAAAAATCCAGTCTAGGGTACTAGGGTTGTAGCTCAGGGGGAAATCTTTTGTCAAGCATATGCAATGCCTAGGATCTGATCTGAAAGACGCGTGCAAGCGCGCACGCCCACACACACACACACACACACACACACACCAGTCTAAACCTTAGAAGCTATAAAAGCAGAGACAAGGTAATAACTCAGCTACTGATCTGAAACCATGCACTTCAAATATTTTTTCAGTTTTCTTTATATTTGCTTTATTTCCCAGTTCATATGAATATAAAATATAAATATAATTATATTCTTTGTCAGAAAGTCTTAAAGATATATTTTAGACAAAATCTGAATTCTATATGTAAGTATTGTATTTTTGTGTATACAACTTAATTTGGTCCTATTGAAAGAGATGATTATAGAAACAACTCATTTTTGAAACACAAAGTCATAAAAATTAAAATTTTCATCATGCATTAAAAATATAGTAACCACATGTTATGACTTGGATGTGAGGTGTCCCCCAAATGCTCACATGTGAGACAATGCAAGAAGGTTCAGAGGAGAAATGATTGGGTTGTGAGAGTCTTAACCCAATCAGTGGTTTAATCCCCTGATAAAGATTAACTGAATGGTAACTAAAGTGGTAAGGTGTGGCTTGGGGAGGTGAGAATTGGGGCATGGCTTTGGGTATATATTTGTATCTGGTGAGTGAACTCTCTCTCTGCTTCTTAATTACCGTGGGAGCTGCTTCCCTCTGCCACAGTTTCCCACCATGATGTTCAGTCTCACCCTGAGCCCTGAGAAATGGAGTCTGCCTTCTATGAAATAAGACCTTTGAAACCAAGAGCCCTCAAATAAACTTTTCCTCCTCTAAAATTGTTCTGGTCAGGTCCTCCAGTCACAGCAGTGAAAAAGCTAACTAAAACACCACATAATTAAAATCTATAACACTATATCTATATATCTATAAAATCTATAACACGCCATAGCTTATAAAAGGATCCATATGTAATACTGCAAAACAACTTCAAATCTTACCTTATACACAAACTTCTGTTCTTTTATCAAAAAAGAATATTTTTAATCGTGGTCAGAGTGAAAGAATAAAGAAGGAAGAGTATTTGAGATATCATTTTAAGTTAGAAATTGATGTGCAATTTAGATTATTCTATTGGCATCTACATTTTAACTTAAAGAAAAAGAATAAGATGATTTTGATGTAAAATGCTAAGAACATACAATATATTAAAACATAAAATCAGGAGTGATTATTCTATAGGATAATTGGCTATTAAGCACAGAATTTCTTGAATAAATGTGAGCACAGTAGTTGAAAAGGGAATTAATATGGTCAAATGGGTTATAAGGATGTTGCACAATGTTATAATGGAAACAGGACTCAGGAGAGAGCTTAGGATTTGTTCCTGTATTTTCAGACAGTCAAGTCAAACATGGTGTGTAAGATTTTTGATTGCCCTTTCCATATAAACTCAACTAGTATCTTGCCAGAAGGGTAAGCTCTCTCACATCCATCCTAATGTTCCAACCTTAAACTCAAGAACATTGAGGATCACACAAGAAAGACATTTCACTCTTTATTGTACTTCTATTGTACAGCTGTGGGAAAAGAAAGTAAGACTCCAGAGAATGATGCCTGTCTTTGTAAAAGAAAACACTGTCTTGGAGATCTTGCCATTAACAAGAGAAGAGATATCACACGTTAGGCAATTGCAAAGCAAATTTCTACAGGAGTTAAGAGCTGCCACTGATTAACAATCAGTCCATCTGTTCTGTGAGTTTACCAGACACTGAATAGCAGACCAGGTACAGGTTGTTACCTGCACTTTACTATGAGGTAAGAAAATATTTGAGAAGACATCAACATTTGTATTTTGGGGAAAAGTATGATGAACTCCTGTTGTTTGGTAAAAACCCACCTTGAGCTTACTAGAAGTTACACATCAAAACTGCATGTGAAGCAATATTTCCAAAAGACCTTTTTATAAGAAATTACCAAACATTTTAAGAAATGGACTCAGGGGGCGGGAGTTGTAGATCAGTGGTAGACTGCTTGCCTAGCATTCACGAGGCACTGGGTTTGATCCTCAGCACCACATAAAAGTAAGTACAAAACTCTCTGCTGTGAGTTCAGTATTTCATTAAATTCTATTCATGGGTTAAAAAATAAAAAAATAAAAATAAGTAAATAAAATAAAGGTATTGTATCCCTCTACAACTAAAAAAACATTTTTAAAAGAGAAAGACATGAACTCAGTTGGTGCCTGACATTAAATATGGGTGGGTTTTCAGGTATAAGTTTAGCTCAGAAGTATTATTCTTATTGTCCCTACATTTGTTAACACTACAATTTGGGGACACATGATGTTTTGGTGTATATAATCAAACTTGAATATCATTCTTACCTCTCCTAGACTTGGAAACTAAGAAGAAACTACAGAAATAATATCACCATTTTATTGTTCCCACTTGTTCACCCCTCTTTTATTCCTTCCCATATATCTCACATATGGTGTTCCAAATTTTAGCAGCAACAGTGCAGGTAACATATACTTACAACAGGTGTTCATGAATAAAATCAGATAAAAAGGTAACAGCTCTTAGATTTTGCAGTAAAATAGAGTTCCCACTGTTGAGTTTTCCAAGAAGCTATGGAGTTTGCTCCCCACAGCTATTGCACAGCGTAAACACATGGAATCTAAACAACAACAGAAAGCATTGCTGCCTATCAGGCTTTGGAAAGGACAATCACATCTTTGCACTCTCAGCCTTGTTTTCATTTACATACACTTAATCACAATGCATGTTATTTAACCCTCATATTTACACTGATTAGTTATTATCCCTATTTCTATACAAAGTGAAACCGCTAAAGGTTTTTAAAAAAGGTAATAAAATAGAGCTTACATATAAACTCAAATCTTTTTACTGACATTCTTAAAAATGTTTATTCACCTACTTTCCTTACTACATTTGTCTTAATAGGTAAAGACTTTGATGGCAACTCACTGTGAATACAAAAGATATTCCCCATGAAGATGTACTGATTTTCAAGAGTTGTAAATAACATTAATAAAAATTATTCCTAAATTGACTTTCCCAAAATATCTACTTTGGTAATATGATCGTTTTCACAGTATTTTGAAATCAACATATAATCTGTAGCACATGGCAATGCTTCACACTTCATATTGTTTTGTAATTGATTAACTGTGTGAGCCATGTATCTCCTATCAAGTTTTAAGGTCCCAGAGAGTATATGTTTTTCATTCTATTCCAAACGCCTTAGCTTGCTACACATGGAACAGTGCCTCAATAAGACAATATCCACAACAAAATACAGTCTAAATCCAAAGCATGAACTAAAAAAAATGTCTTGCTCAGAGTAATTTATAAAAATATTTAACTAATTCGTGAGTAGAGGAAGATTAATCAGGAAGAACATTTGGTTAAACTCCTTCACCGAACTTTATGAGAAAAGAAGCATTTATCTTGTTGCTCTTTCTTTTAAAGAAATCTCTAGTTTTTACCTAATCTAATACCAATATCCTTTAGATCTCATCTTGAATAGACATTTTAAGAAAGTACTGCTCTGTATGTATATTAAAGTAGCAAGCAAATTTTTATTAAATATAAGATCCAACAAACAAAAATAAAGCTTATTGTGTGAATATGTAACCAAAGAGAAATTCTATTTAGAAAATTTAACATCATAAATAATCCTAATTGAAAATCTGTATTCTCTGCATCTCAGAACTATATGCTAAAATGAATTAACTAAATAATTAGAAATATTTTCAGCTAGAAATAATTCCCTTAAGAAAGGTGGGAACAAAATATACACCATATTTCTTTATTTTCCTTTTTAACACTCAATATGTAAAATACATTATACACTTTTCTTCACCTGAATCTCTTTCCATATTGTGCTGATTCAAACTCATTCCAAACCCAGTCCTCATGGCCTTTCCTCCTTTGCCAGAATTCCTATATCACCTTTTAAGTTTTCATTTGTATGGTGAGTACTCCCCCCTACACTCATCTGTGTGTGTGTGTGTGTGTGTGTGTGTGTGTGTGTGTGTGTCTGTAGTTTTACAACTGTTTGAGAATAAGCAGGTTGATAATCAGTTTGGTAATTTTATTCCACCATTCATACTACATTTGTAGATTTTGAGAAAGGTCAATGTTCAATGATAATCAGTACATTGAGTTTTTTTGATGAATCTTCATTCTCATATGTTTTCCAAATAACCACACAGGGATTCCACAGGAAATGTTCCTTATATCTTTGGTCCAGCTCCATTGAGCCTGGTGTCAATGTCACCTCTGCCATTCCCATCTTCTTCATGGAAAATTTCCAAACCTTGTCAAATGCTTGAGGAGCATGCTTCTCAAAACCTGCTTCATGATGCACCTTGTGAATATTCTGGTATTCTCTCTGGTCATCACCTTGTTCATGGGAAAAGAACCCTTCTTTTTCTCTCTTCACTTTTTATAAGATTCCTGCTAACTTACACTACAAGGGCACTCTAAAATCACTCTTAAACATTTTACTAAGTCTTACTTTTACCTTTGAACTTAATTAAAAATTATCATTTTTATGAAGTCTATTCTTTTTCATCACTCCTCACAAATAAGTGTGAAGAGTTAGGATTGGGCCCCTGCTCCTCCATGATGTTACTACTCCATATTTTTTCAAAAACATTCATAGAGAAAACCCTCTGGATTTATAGCTATTTCATGAGATCCACCTTCTAATTATTCCTGTTTTCAGCATATTAGCTAACTCATATCTTTCCTTTAGATTTGTCATGTGGCTCAGAAGTTTCTTTGCATTTCAGTAAAGTTCTTATAATCTATTCACTCCCATGACCTCCATGTGGCATAATTCCTACATCTGCATTATTTTTCTCTTTTACATTTTGATTACCCAAGGATTTTCTATTTCTGGGTCTTTTTTATATTTTATTACTAAATCAGATAATCTTTTCTAAATCACTAAAGTGCATTGATCATCCCTACCCTTTGACATCATTAAACTTCCATCATGTGGACTTCTCTGCTTTTTCCTATCTAGCAGTCATCCATTCAGTTTCCTACCCATGTTTCATAATTTCAACAGTATCTAGTAAATGGCCCCAAATCCCTTGCCCATCGTCCATTTCTCCTATTCACCCGAATATCCTCCATCTGGTTAAATTCATTAGTCCAGAGTCTTCCAGTGGTGTCCTGTTTGTAACCTACTCTTCTAATTCAGACTCCACTCTGCATTAAGAGTAGTTTACTATGAAATACAAATTTTATCACACTCATTTCTTACATAGAACTTACCAACTTTTTAAAATCACTTTAAGCATAAATTTCAGAATCCTGTATGTTCTAATGATATCTAATGACTAAATTCTACCAGCTCCACAGATACATCTTTTGCCATTGACTTTCCTTCACTCCTTTCTTTGTCTTCAAATTCTTTTTGTTTTCTCTTCTGTATACCTGTGACTGTATTTTGGTTTCTCTTTACTACCCTAGATTTTAATTATGGTTTGGGTCTCAGCTTAAATAAGTTCTTCCAGGGAACCTTACACATCTAACCCATGCATGACGACATAGCTATCCCTATAGTATATTTACATAACACTGAGCATATATACTCTTTCAGCACTATAACTGTCCTTGTTCAAATGTTTCTTCTCTCCACTGGCCCTAAATTCCTTGAACATTAGTTCTCCTCATTTAACTCAAAATTCTACACCTCACTTATTGTGGATGTTTAATATATATTGTTAATGAGAAATGAATTTCCAATTAATAATATAGAAGAATGATCAAAGACTAAAACATGAATTACTTTTTGAAAATGTTAAATTTTGAGATATGAAAATTAACATGTGAGATATGTACAAACATTATTTCTTATATTACAGAAACAGTAATAATTGATGTAAATATTTAAATACATCTTTTACTTATATGAACATTTTCCATTTATAGCATATATATGTATAACATATATACATGAGTCTCAATTATTGCTCAGTGTGTTGCATTTTTTTCTTAGTGTTATAGCATAGTTATCTAATGTTAAAAACTTTATTCAGTTATTAAAAAGAGGGTTTGAGATATAGGTTAGTTGGTAGAGTACTTGCCTTGCAAGCACAAGGCCCTGGGTTCAATCCCCAGCTCTGCAAAAAAAAAAATATATATATATATATATTATTTTTCCATTGTGTATATATACCACAGTTTCTTTATCCATTCATCTACTGAAGGGCATCTAGGTTGATTCCATAATCTAGCTATTGTGAATTGAGCAGCTATGAACATTGATGTGGCTGCATCACTGAGGCAATCTGATTTTAAGTCCTTTGGGTATAAGCCAAGGAGTGGGATAGCAGGGTCAAATGGTGGATCCATTCCAAGTTTTCTAAGGAATCTCCACACTGCTTTCCAGAGTGGCTGTACCAACTTGCACTCCCACCAGCAATGTAAGAGTGTACCCTTTTCCCCACATCCTCGCCAACACCTGTTGTTGCCTGTGTTCTTGATAAAAGACATTCTAATTGGCGTAAGATGAAATCTTAAGGTGGTTTTGATTTGCATTTCTCTTATAACAAGTGATGTTGAACATTTTTTCATAAATCTGCTGATTGCTTGTAGATCTTCCTCTGTAAAGTGTCTGTTCATTTCCTTGGCCCATTTATTGATTGGGTTATTGGTGTTCGTGGTGTGAAGATTTTTGAGTACTTGGTAGATTCTGGAGATTAGTGCTCTGTCCGAAGTGTGTGTGGCAAAGATTTTCTCCCACTCTGAAGGCTCTCTCTTCACATTGCTGATTGTTTCCTTTGCTGAGAAGAAGCTTTTTAGTATATATTAAATATATATTAATGTATTATATATAATATTATATACAATAATATTATATATTAATAATATAATAATTATAATATATAATAATTATAATAATAACATTATATATAATATATATTAATATATATTTTAAATATATATATTATATATTTTTATATAATATATATAAATATTATAAATATATTAATAATATATTATATACATATTTAATGTATATATTAAAAAGAACCAGGTCTAATTCATCCTCCTTTCCCATGTGACAACATGGTACATCTTAGGGATAATTCCATGTGGACCTTACTAAAGCCCTCCTATTCCTCCCAATGTATCAGAAATGCACATACCTTTTGAACATCCTCTACCTTCTCTTTCTCGAAATGGAATCTTAATTGTATTAGTAATATTATAATCTCAAACAAAACAATTCATTTCCTAGCCTCCATTGCAAATAAATATGGGCATGTGCCTGAGTTGTGACCAGTGAGATACACAAGCAAGTGTCTGTGAAAGGCTGGGTAAACAGCTAGGAGGTATACGTTTTGGCTACTTCTAACAATCACTTTTCCCTTGTTCATAAAAGGAGCATGTGTCAGTGATAACTCTGTCAAATTTCTTATATTATGAATTGAGTTTGAGAAAAGAAATAGCATTGTACAAATGTAAAACAGATGATACAAGGAATTTAAGTCCTTTTAAATTAGACAAGCTTGCAAGATTCAAAAAGGATACCATAATTGGGTTGAATATGATTAATTGTCATTCAAAATTAATGTCTACAGACATTAATTCAAAATTCTGTAGTACAGAATTTCTCTGTACTACAAATCTTACAAATCTGAAAACTACATTTCCCAGACATCATTAAAGTATTGTATATGAAAAGGTAGGTTTTTAAATTAGATGAATTTCTATCAGATTTGAAAAGTACTAACCTGAAATCCATCAATTTTCTTGCCATGACATAAAATCAGTTGTATGGTACAAACACTATTTATGGGGCACATTTTGTCTTAATACTGAACTTGATATCACTGGGCCTGGTATGACTGGGCTTCCTATTGTTGCTTGGCCTCACTGTTTTGACACAATCAATCACTCTTTCTTGTTATATTTTATTTGTTTGGCACATAAGACACCCTCTTATTTTCCTTTCCTTATTTTTATTTACTCACATTAGTTAATCCTTGCTTGTTTTCCAGGAACCCCTTGCTTCTAAAGACTGGGAAGCTCTAATGCTCAGGTTTTGATTTTTGTATTTACCATCCTTTCTCGCCTGTCTCAACTGGTCTCATGATGTTTTATACTAGTATCCAATTGGGTATTCTCATTGTAGTTCTCTGTTCTCAGATTCTGATTTAAATTTTCAAGTGTTTACTTGATATATTTACTTAAATATCTAACAGGTATCTCAAATGGAATTAATTTAAAAATCGAACTGATTTGTTCTTTCATTAAAATATTTTGTTCTATAATCTTTCTCTTATCAGTTCATGGCAACTTCATTTTTCTAGTCACTTGGGGACAATTTTAGAGTAAATTGATTCACCTAGAGTAAATTGTTCTCACTACTTTCTGTAATGAAACTGTCAGGTAATATCATTGGTTCTACCCTAAAATTCTAAATAGAACCCAAAATATTTTACCATAGACACAACTATCATCTTGATTTGAGTAAATACCAATCATTTATCATCTGAATCAGTAATTGCCCTCATAACCTCTCTGCTTTTGCTTTTACTCCTTCAGTCTATTTTGTACAGAAAATTGTAATTGCATAAAATTTATGTAAGTAAACTATATGCATTACTACTACACATTAATTTCCCAAAAGCAATGCCTGAGATTTTGAGTTGAACAATTCATGAGTCTACAATTTGAGTGTACAATTCATGAGTTTAAATATATACAGTCAGATGACCATTTCCCCATACAAAATAAAGAGGGATTATAGTGACAACACCCCAGGATGTTCTATGATGATTTTCGTTCAGGCAGTTTTCATTTCCCATGTGTTCTATTTTCATACTGTTGTTTTACTTCTTCTTGAACCTAATATAAATTAATAATGTAGAATGTATTACTTCCTTTGGCTTCTTTTGCTAGCATAATTTTTCTGATATTTGTGTTATTTATGAATTACTACTTCATCTCTTTTTAATATGATGACTAGTATCATATGATCATAGGATAATTTATGTAATAATTTTCTAGTTGATGGGTATTTGGATTGCCTACAGTTTGAGAATATAATGAATATTCATAACACGTCTTTCTGTGGAAATATGTTTTTGTTTCCCTGGATAAATATCTAGAGTGAGATGACTGGATCTTAGGCTTGCTATACATTTGACGTCATTAGAAACTCCAGTTTTCAAACAATGTATCACTTTACTTTCCCAGCAGTGAAGTTTGACATTTTGAGTTGTCCCACTAATCACCAATTGAGTTGTTCCATCATCACTAATATTGGTTTAATTTAGTCATAATAAAAATATTAAATAGAATCTTATTGTGGTTTCAATCTTCATTTTCCTAATGAACAATAGAACTGAGCATCTTGTGTGTGTTTTTGGTCACCTGTGAATTTTCTTTTGCAGAGTATCTCTTCAAGCCTTTGGCTCCTTCTTTATTGGGCTATTAGTCTTTGGTTATTTAGATATCAAGTGTTTGTCAGATGGAGTTTTATTACATACTTGTTTTGAAATGCTTTTTCCCCAGTCTGCATGATGGATTTAAGTTATTTTCTTTTTTAGTAAGAAATTCTAATTTTAAAGAAACACAATATGTCATTTGTTTTAGTTTGTAAATCAATTAACCTTTTAATTGACATGTAATATTTGTAAATATTTATGAGATACAACAAGAAGTTTGCTTCACACATGCAGTGAATGTTGGGGTTCATGCATTTTGCATCTCCTCTGACTTTCTTTTAATTACTGATTGAGAAAATTTTCTATACTTTATTCTGTAAACTTTATATTTTTAGTTTTTGCAATGGATGTGATGAGAAACATCAAGAGAAAAGTCAGTGTAGCTTGAAGCTTTGGGTTGTGCAGCTGCAACAGTACACTTGCCACATTCGGATGATTTTTTGTGAGGTATAAGGTTGGATTCATGATTCAATTTTTGGTCTGTTTAACCCAGTTATGCCAAGACCACATATTGAAAAAACTTCATTTTCTTCATGCAACTGAATTAGAACTTTGTAGAAAATTGAATGTTTGTTTTGTTTTCTATTGATCTCATAGTAAATTATTATTAACAGACTAATGATCTTAGACTTTTGTACATAGGATCCAACATGAGTCTTTTCACACAAAATCAAGTGTCAGCAGGTCTTTTTTTCTGGAGACCATGGAAGAGAGTATATTTCCTTGTCATCTCCAGCTTCTCAAGAGCACCCACATACTGGGATTGTGATGACTTGCCTTCATCTTCAAAGCCAGTAGTGAATGAGTCTTACCCTGATCTTTTGTGGTTCTAATACCTTTGGCTCTATTGTTTCCAACTTATACTTCTAAGAACATTGTGATTACATTGGACTCATCATGATGACCCATGATGACCCAGTGAGATCATACAGCACTCACTACTTTTAGGTCCACTGATTGACAATCTTGACTCAGTCTGCAACCTATGTTCCCATCTACCACATAGATAATATTTTCACAGGTTTAGGGGATTGAGATATGAATATCTGTCTTTTTAATTCTTTACTACTAGTATAAAATGACAATTGACTTTTTTTTATGTTGTCCCTGTAACCAGCTAGTGCACTAAGTTCATTTATTATTTTAGTATTTTAATGCCAAATTCCATATGATTTTGTACTTAAACATGTATGTCATCTGCCAATAGCAATGATATTATTTTGATTTTCATTTTTAGATATGTTGAAGTATTACTTATACATATCAGTATACACAAAAATTTACCCATATTAAATGTATTCATTTTGATGGGTTTGGACATCTGAATATACTCAGGATACCATCTCAACAATTAAGATACTAAACATATCCAAGACCTCCAAAAATTGCCCATGTTCTTGTGTATTTATATGGTTATTCTGTTTGCTGAATTATTAGTGGTAAGAATACATAACATAAAACCTACCCTCTTAGCATACTAAAATGCATAATATCATATTGTTAATCATAGATACTATGTTATAGAGCAAATCTCCAGAACTTATTCATCTTACATAGCTGAAATTTTATATGCATTGAGCAAAAATTCCACACAAATCCCCTCTTCCTGCAGCACCATTATCACTCTCTGAATTTTACTATTTTAGATGCCCCGTGTAAGTGAGATCATACAGCACTTTGTTCTATACCTAGCTTCTTTCTGTTAGCATAATATCCTCTAGGTTACTTGTTGTGGTGGTAGAATTTCCTTCCTTTTAAAGACTGAATAAGATTCCATCATTTATTATCTTACTTTTCTTTATCTAGTCATCTGTGAAGGACAACATCACTCTGAATGGAGAAAAACTAAAAACATTTCTGCTAAAAAGGGTAATAAGGACAACCAATTTCACCACACCTATACAACATAGCCCTTGAAACTCTAGCCAGAGAAATTAGGCCAGAGAAGGAAATCAACGGGATACAAACTGAAACAAAAAAGCTCAAACTATCTCTGTTTGCTGATGACATGATCCTATATTTAGAGGATCCCAAAAAAGCCCCACCATAAGACTTCTACCGCTCATAATGAATTCAGAAAAGTAGCAAGATACAAAAACAGGACCCATAAATTAATTGTGCTCTTATGCTCCCATGATGAATCTTCTGAAAAAGAGATGAGGAAAACCATCCCATTCATGATAGCTTCAAAAAATAATAAAATACCTGAGAATCAATCTAACAAAAGAGGTGAAGTACCTCTACAATAAAATTTATAGAACACTAAAAAAAGAAATTGAAGAAGACCTTAGAAAATGGAAAGGTTGCTTATGTTCTTGGCGTGGCAAAATTAATACTGTCAAAATGGTCATACTACCAAAAGTTCTATATGGCTTCACTGCAATTCTCATAAAAATTCCAAAGATGTTTTTTACAGAACTAGAAAAAGCAGTTGCAAAATTCATTTGGAAAAATAAGAGACCCAGAATAGCCAAGAAATCTTAAGTGAGAAAAGTGAAGCAGGAGGCATCACACTATTGGACCTCAAATTATACTATTGAGTTCTAGTAACAACAGCAGCATGGTACTGACACCAAAACAGGCATGAACACCAATGGAACAGAATAGAGGTCACATAGGGAAACCCACATAGATACAGTTATCTCATACTAGACAAAGGTACCAAAAACATACTTTAGAAAAAGATAGTCTTTTTAACAAATGATGCTGAGAAAACTGAAAATCCATATGTACTATAATGAAATTTTCCCCTCTTTCTCACCCTGCACAAAACCCAACTCTAAGTGGATCAGAGACCTGAGAATTAGACCAGAACCCCTGAATGTGCTAGAAGAATATGTGGGCACAACACTTCAACATATGAGCACAGGAACTGATTTCCTTAACCAAACTCCTAAAGCACAGGAAGTAAAATTAGAAAATCAATAGATGAGATGGCATCATTAAAAAAATTCCTTCATATCAGAGGGCATAATTAGAAGCATGAAAATAGAATGTAGAGAATGGGAGAACATTTTTGCAACCTGCTCCTCAGATACTAAATTAATAACCAGGATATACAAAGAACTCAAAAAGCTGAGCACCAAAAAAATGAATAACCTGGTTAATACATGGTCAGAGGAACTAAACAGACACTTCTCAAAAGGAAAAATACAAAAAATCAACAAATATATGAAAATTGTTCATCTCCTCTAGCAATTAGATAAATGCAAATTAACTACACTGAGATTTTGTCTCATTCAAATCAGAATAGATATCAAGAATACAAGTAACAATAAATATTGGCAAGGATGTGGGGAAAAGGATACACTTACACATTGGTGGGACTGCAAATTAGTACAACCATTCTGGAAAGCAGTGTGGTAATTCCTAAAAATAAAAACAAAAACAAAAACAAAACCTAGGAATGGAACCAGTATTTGACCTAGCTATCCCACTTCTCAGTATGTATCCAAAGGATTTAAAAGCACCATAATACGGTTACTCAGTCACATCGTTTTTTGTTTTTTTTTTGTTTTTTTTTGCAGAAAATAATCTTGTTTTAGGTTTATTATTTCTTTTAATTTATTTAATTTTGATTCATTGAACACAAATGGAGTACAGCTACAGTTTCTCTGGTTGTACACAAAGTAGAGTCACACCATCTGTGCATTCATACATGTACACAGGGCAATGGTATCTGTCACACATTCTGTTATTATTCTTACCCACCCGACCCCACCCCTCCCTTCCCTCTACATTGTTTATAACAGCAGAATTCACAGGAGCCAAGCTATGGAGTCAACTTAGGTGCCCTTCAAGAGATGAATAGATAAAGAAAATGTAGCATATATACACAATGGAGCATTACTCAGCTATGAAGAAAAATGACTATGTGCCATTTCTGGTAAACAGATGGAACTAGAGACAATTAAGCTAAGTGAAATAAGCCAGCTCACAAAAGCCGAAGATTGAATGTTTTCTCTGACCTGTGCCAGCCAATCCAAAATAAGGAGGGGGGTTAAAAAAATAATAGAAGAAAGATCAGTAGAGTAGACAAAGGGGAATGAAGGGAAGGGAGGAGGGAGGATAGAGAAAGTCAGTGGAATGAATCTGACCTAACATTCCTATTTGCATATATGAATATACCACAGTGAATCTCACCATCATGTATATCCACAAAATATAATTTAAAAACCAAACTAAGTAAATACCATAAATCAGTAGCATAGAGGGAAGGTAAGAGGGGGAGGGATAAGGAGAGAGGAAGGTAAAGTATTGGAGTACTGGGGACTGAATTAGAACAAATTATATTCCTTGCTTTTATTATTTATGCCATAATGAATCCTATGGTTTTGTAACTAAAAGAAACTTAAAAAAATAAAAATAAACTCTCCAGTAGACATCAGAAAATAATGAAGCCATACTAAAAGTTATTACTGGGGACTGAAATGGAGAAGATTAAATTCCATGCATGTATGATTGTGTTGAAATGAACCTCACCATTAGTGAAACTATAAGGCACAAATAAAAGTATAAAACGTGTTTAAAAAAGACATCTGGATGTTTTCATATCTTTGCTATTGTGAATAAGGCTATAATAAACAAGAAAATACAGGTATCTATTGAAAATCATGATTTCAATTCTTTTGGATATATAATTGGTAGTGGGATTGCTGAATAATATGGTAGTTCTATTTTTAAATTTTTGAGGAATCTTTATCTTATAGTGGTGGCACCATTTCACGGCCCTACTCTACAGTGTACAATTATACTTATTTCTCAACATCCTCACTAGCATGCATTGTCTTTATACATATATATCATACCTTATATAAAATAACAATTTTCATATATAATAGCTATATTCTATATTTAATAACCATGTATATATATCAGAACCATATATAAGCATATGCATATCTAATCTTGTATTAAAAAATACAATATTTCATAATTAAAGATATCTATAGAAATTTCATTAAGGGTATTTCTCAAACTGAATAGTTGTCCATCCATTCTTGTTTGAATTTTTTTATATTAATAGTTATTTGCCTTGTAATGAATTTGTGGAGAAAAATTCCTGATCAGGGTGGTGGTTTAAAAAATCCATTCCTATGTTAAAATTCACAATATTTGTAAATATTTCCAAAGATAAGAATCAATTTCACTGTATACTTTTTAAAATATTTTTTTAATTAATTAAAAACAACTTTCTCACCTCCAAAGAGAAAGCAAAGGTAGCTGATATACAGAGAAGAAGAAATAGAGAAGATGAAGAATCAGAGAAGTGAGATGCTATGAGGGATGAACCAGAGTCCTACTGAGTCCTGTTTTTCCAGGGGCAACTACAGTCGCATTTGTGGATTCTATGAGATGATCTTACACTCTTAGAATAACTTCCCCTTCATGTTGAAGAGAGTTCAGCTGGGCTGCTTCACTGGCAGTCCAGAACCCTGATTAATGTAGTAGGCAGTGGCTTGTCCAATTGTTCATCAGTTATTCCAGTGTGGGGAGGTAACTTTCTCTGAATAGAACAATAGTGAATGCACAACTTCTTTATTGATAATGCCACCTCAACATTTATAGGTTACAACACACAGACTAAAAATCACATTCCTAACTCCTGACTCACTAATTCCTAACCACTGCCAAGAAGTCTTTTTCCCTATGGTTGCTGCATAATACTTACTACAAGTACTCATTAAATCTAAGAAAAATTTAAGTGATATTTGTACACAATTTAGCTGACCTCATGGGTAAGTTTCCACAGAACATGTCGGGAAATGTCCCATGATACTAACCTGCTAGTGAAATTTACTTCCAGAATAGATTTGGCAGAGAGGGAGGTCAAGTATAGAGTTCATCTTTTTTTCCTACAAGAAAAAATCATAAATTAATATTATTTGTATAAAAATAAAAACTGTTTACCCAACCGAGCATGGTGTTGCAAACCTGTAATACAAGCAATTTGGGGGGCTAAGGCAGAAGGATGGCATATTCTACACCCACCCCGGGAACTTTAAGAGACCCTGTCTCAAAATGAAAAGTTTACAAAAAGGGATGGGAATGTAACTCAGTGTTGTTAGGGCTCCCATAGATTCACTTCCCAGTACCATAAGAAAGATTGATGTCACCTTCCTAGGAAAACCTCTTCAAACAAATTTATTTATTCTCCTATTTTGCTTCACATTTATACAGAATAGAATATTTGCATTTACCAACTTGATAATATTAACTCATATTTGTGTTCTGTCCTGTTTTCTTCTTTTCATTTTGTTTCCCCACTGCTTAACAAAACAATGGGCTTATGAAGGGAACTTGCGTAGCCACTTTTTTGTTTGATCTTTCAGTCACTTTACTTTCTTCTTTTCCTGTCTCTCCTTATTATTTTCAATTTTTTCTTTCCATTATTTCCCTCTCACACCCACAGCAATACTCTACTTGCAAGAAAGCAATAAATTATATATTAACTTACAGATGAAAATTAAACATTCCAAACAAAGTGTGCTTTTATTTCTTCTTCTTCTGTTTTTGCTTTAGGTACCAGGGATTAAACCCTGGGGGGTTTAACAAATGAATCACATCCCCAGCCCTTTCTTATTTTATGTTTTGAGACAGGGTCTTGCTAAGTTGCTTAGGACCTGGCTAACTGAATGAGATTGACCTTGAAAAATAGTCCTGCCTCAGCCTCCCTAATGACTGGGTACCTCACACCCATCTTATTTCTTAAATTAGTAGTTAGATCAGGTTATAATAGTTATAATTAATGGATTAAATGATTCAACAAAACGCAGTATAGGATATATATAAATAATATCATTTAGTATCCTTTTTAAAAGTGTTCCCTAATTCAATCTTGAAAATTGTATAAGAATTTAATGATATTTCTATCTTTTCATTGTTAGAAATATTTCCAAAAAATTATGTTGAAGAAATAGTAGATTTTTATTAACTTAGGTTATATAACATGGTAAAAAGTAGTTGAGATAATTAACTAAAATAGCAATATTCAAAATTTTCTATATAGTACATATCTTGAAGTTATTCAATTCTAAATTCCATGTTTTTAAATTGAGGCTCCTTATAAAAATATCACAAAACCTAATGGTGTACATCTGTCCTCTACTGGCACTAAATCTGAACAGTGATTGAAGTAGTATTTATTACTAGGTGATACAAAGTTACAGAGACATTCTGAATATTAACACCAAAAATTAACACTAAATGTTTACAATTTAGTTAAAGACCACATTCTTAGGCAAAATATTCTTTTTCCTCTGAAGAGAGATATTCATTTTTCTCTATTCATAAGTTATTAAAATGCTTTAAAATTATACCAAGAAATAAAATAATACTGTAGTGCATTTTCTTTTTTAAGGGATGAAGGTATAAATACTCTCAATATAATACCATAAAAGTTTCACAACAACCAGGTATCTTTGTCTGATAAGTCATTTTCTCTTCTGAATGTGACATTTGCATTAAGAAACACAGCATTACTGTATTTCTTTATGTCAAAATCTTAGTGACAATTCATTTTTTGTCATGGGATTATATTGATACTCAGGTTTTCTCCTCCAGATACATAGAGACTGATCTGGTCAAAACAAAATGTTTGCTTTGTGGAACACAAGCAATTTTCACAAAGAAGATGACAAAATATTATAAAAAGGGATTTCAGAAAAAATGAAAGAATGAATGAATGAAAATTTGCTACTTGCCAAAAGAAAATACTCTAAATACATAAGATTTGTGATTTCATTCAATGTTTTATTCAAAAAATATTGTACAAATAAAAATTTACTGTTACAATTATTTCTAAGGCATTTAAAAGATAAACAGCAAACCTAGAAATATTTTTCACAAGAAACTTGCCAGGATATTTCCAGGAAATAAACATTTAAAACTTAGCTCTAAATTTCCATACAGGTAATCTGTGATACATTTTTAAAAGAAATAATACCAAATATTTTCTATCAAGCAAGAATAGATACACTAGTCCTGTGATTGGCAACATTTTAATTGATAAAATTTTGCTACTGCAGAATTTGGTTCTGCAATAAATCAGAAATATATGTTCAAAAAACATATCTGCACATTCAACAAGAAGTAAGAAGGTATGTTGTAAATGTCAATCAGAGATCAAAATTAAATGGATACCTTTGTGAACTAAGAATAGTATGATAGAGCTGGGGGTATAGTTCAGTTGGTAGAGTGTTTGCCTCCCAAACACAAGGTGCTGCATTCAATCCCCAGCTCCACAAAACCAAACAACAACAAACAAGAATAGTAGGATAAAATGGTCCTTCCAATCCCCCTTTCATTCCAAAAAAAGAATCATCAAAATTAATAAATGCTGTTTCCCCATATCTAATTTAATTAAACAAAAATAGAATCATTTAAAATAAATAACATGATTTCAAGTCATGTAAAATAAATTTCCAAAAGAGGAATACATTTTTAATATCTTCACATTTAAGAGTAGTTTACCAATTTCACTTCTTAGTTATAATTCCAAATATGTTAACAACCAGAAACATTATTTAATATAATTATTTTTCATGAAAACACAATGATAGGCCTTTAAATATTTACCACTTTTGCAATCTTAGATGCTCAATACTGTTTTCAATAACTGCATTATGTTAAGGACAGCAATATCCCCACATTTATGTCATTTGACAGAATGTGAAGTTGTCAGCATTTGTAATCGTGTTATCCTAGAAAAATAACAGGCTTGTCTACAGATTGATTACCAAGATAGATTATTTAGCTGCTTTGAACAGAAATATGCTAGGGGAATAACTTAAAGCTCATCATACAAGGTATGATGATTAATTTAGATATCAATTCTTTTCTGATTTTCTGAGTTGACTGATGTTTCTGAACAACCAATATATTTCAATACACTTATGTCCACTTCTCTATTTCTCTCAAACCATCCCCACTTTTTAGAAGTTATCCCTTTGCCAAAAAATAAAAAAATAAAAAGTCCTACTTCATTTGGACTATGCTGCTTGCTATCTTATGCCCACTATAAGCCAAAG
The DNA here is from genome assembly GCA_020662805.1 of Glaucomys volans. NCBI lineage: Eukaryota > Metazoa > Chordata > Mammalia > Rodentia > Sciuridae > Glaucomys > Glaucomys volans. The sequence continues at coordinate 122,777 of JAJEJO010044374.1, read as the reverse complement.
GTGTGTGTGTGTGTGTATATATATATATATATATATATGCATATACGTATATGCATATACGTATATGCATATATATAAATATATATTTTTTAATTTAAATTTCTAAGATTTTCTTTGTGAAATGTCTTCTACATTATCAAATTAATATGACAATGGGTGATCTAGTAACTTTAATGCATATTTAATACAAACTTTTCTCAAAATTGCCTATGATTCTGAATTTAAGTAAATTGGTAGTTATTTTCAGCCAAACAGAGACTGAAGAGAATACCACACAATAAAGATTGCATTAACATTGGTAATATTTATGGATTTTTTAATTTCACTATAATCTATGCATATTTAGAAGCTCAGATTTTTGGAGGTCTTCAAAATCATCATAAAAACAGAAGAAATAAAATCAGAGCAAAACTTTATGGATATTTTATTTGGTATATTCTGTAATCACACATATTTCCTTTGGAACAGAGACAAAGAAATCCAAAGGCTGAAAGTTCATCCTCGTTACTTTCTTAGCCTTACATGTAAAAGCATGCATTTTATTTTATTTTATTTATTTATTTATTTATTTATTTATTTTTGCAGTGCTGGGGATTGAACCCAGGGCCTTATGCTTGCAAGGCAAACTCTCTACCAACTGAGCTAATCCTCAGTTCCAATTTCACTCTTTCTTATAGAAGGCACTCTGATATATTTGATGAGTTTTTGGACTATGTGTTTTGGTAAAGAGGTAGAGAAAGGGAAGACAAAAAATGTGATAAATTTCTTAATAGCATTTCAGTTTATAATAGTTAAAAATAATATCAATATTGGGTTTTAGAAATTTAATTTAAAATTTCTTCCACAAAATACTAAGATCATCATAGTTTTGAATCCAGGATGAAGCTAGTTTTTGGCCTCCCAAATGAGAGTACCAAATGCACAATTTAGTTTTCTGTAGACAAAAGGGTGTATATGTGTTTGGTGATATTGTCCACAGGTTTAAATTATGTGGTCAGCATTCACACCTACTGGAACTTTAATGTAAACTTAAGGTCCAGAGAATTCAAATGAAATTTAACATGTGACCATGAAAATAACTCTTTTGATAAAATATCGGACAAGAAGGTATTCAATTTGGACTTTCAGAGACAAACTGAATGTACCTAAGACAAAAGTATCAGACTTTAATGCGTGTAGGATGAAGGTGTTATTGAAGATATGATTATTATATGAAGTCTAAAACTGCCTCTTTCATATTCTTCAAGTTACCTATTTTTTCTTGAATAGCAAAAACAAGTATATAATTGTAGTCTAAAATATAAGCAAAAAATATAAGCAAAATCGCACATATATGTCATCTTTCCCTGCAGCAGAATTTTTAACTTATAAAGTGAATAAGTGATCACATTTAAGCATTTGTTATTAATAAACTGCTCTCAAAATTTTCAATTGGTTAAAATAATTTAGAACAGTTTTTGATTTAAACTAATGGTATGTTCATTCACCTCTACAGTTCCCATACTAAAAAGAGAGACTCAGTTCTTCAGTCATTAACAGTTTGTCACCAGATTTTCCCATTTACCATATTTGGGACCAACAGAAAATTGAAACAGAATTCATGTTTACCAGAAGGATCAGTTGCCAAAAATTGCTGTGTCTTTCCTCTGTGATAGGAAGCACCCATATGGATTGAGGTCTGTCCCTCTATTCTAAAATTCATATCAAATGCTTAGTGTATTTTTGAAGATTAAGAAGGCATATGTGAAAATATTTTGCATATGGCCAACAGTGCACTATAGTCAAGAAATTTGTATCTTTTCCTTAATTTCTTATTTTTTGTCACCAAATCATCCATACTCATTACCAAAATGAGTTTTGTTACTGACCCTCATTATTCATATTTATCTAAATGTGTTCACTATTCTGTTTAGATATCAGTAAAATTAAAGAATTAGTGAGTTCTACTTAAAAGTAATTGTTTACATTTTAACATAGTGTGGTTTTATATTAGTTTTTACTTTTATAATAGAAATTACTGTTGAATAATGTGTTTTTTTTCTGTTTGTTAGTCATTTTCCATAATTCGTCATTTCAACCAAATGCCAAGAAAACCAAGATTGTAAACTAGGATAGTCTCCTACCTAAGGTTCCACATTGCAAACCTGTGACAGAAGGATTGAAATTCACAACTTTGGACATTCAATGTGAAGTGCAGCAAGCTCTGTTACAATTGTACCAGAATGGATGATGGGGGAATAAAGAAACCTAAAAAGTAAGACAATTCCTTATCAATTGTTTGTCCAGATCTAAATCTCAGGACTGTAGGCTGCAGGGATAACCTACCTCACTCTGTCAATCAGGATGATGGCAGTGGTTTTTCTGTCCAGTCTCTTGGGAGATTCTCTTCCTTATCTCATCAGTGAGATATACAGGTGCCAAGAAAATATATTGTCCAGAAGGATATCCCAATACTGAAGGCAATTTAGCCTTTCCTACTTTAACTTGAAACCTTACTCGAAGCCTGCTTTCAGTACATTTCTACCCTGGGGCCTCAGAGTTAAAGAAAAACAGTAATAAGGAAACTTTAGTTTCTCATTTATCTGGCACCACCCTGCAGACTCTGTGGTTAAGATGAAGAAAACCTACAAAATAAGTCAAAAAAATATTTTTTAAAAGAAGTAACAAATAAACCAAAGAGAACCCCAAATAGGATAGCCTTAATTTTCTGCACAGTTTAGACAGAAGATATATTTCAAGTAATATATCAGTAATGATATCAATAATGCTAGCAGTCACAGGTTTATGATAGCAAGAATCTGAGTGAGTGCTTCAAGCTATTACTGAGAGGCAGTAAGTTCTTTGTAAAGTGTGAATTGTACAGTTGAAAAGACAGATTAAAAAGGGGAATAAAAAATGGTTGCATGCTGGAAGTCTTTAGGTAGATTATAGAATGTTTTAAAAGCATTAATAGGACTGGGAGGTAGCTAAGTGATAGACCCCTCACTTAACATATTCAAGGACCTGAGTTCAATCCCCAGCATTGGAAAAGAAAAAGAAAAGACTTAGTATATTACAGTCATAAAAAAAAAAATATGTAACTCAATTAACAAAAACTAAGCTTTCTGCCGTGAGGACTTTTGTGTGCTTGTGAACATTTGAAATTCTCCTAGTCAGGCTAAACTTTCATAGGAGACAAGGAAGGAGAAAGGAAGAATTATATGGATTAAGTTTTTGAAGGATGGTAAATCTCATGAGAAAAACATGAGAGAACAATTCAAAAGATATTTATGTGAAGAAGAATAATCCAAAGTCAAAGGAATCTGATTAGAAGGTAAGGATAGTTTTGTCAGTTACTGTGTACAGTTGACATGACTCATGCTGTAGCCTCTAAGATATTAGCTGAAAATTGGTAATTATTAAGATCAAGGCCAGCCACATTGACACACACCGGCAATCCCAGTGGCTCTGAGGCTGTGGCAGGAAGATCATAAGTTCAGAGCCAGCCTGAGGAACTTAGAGAGACCTAAGAACTGTTTCAAAATTTAAAAACGGTACAAGTGCTAGGGATGTTGCTCAGTGGCTAATCATCCCTGGGTTCAATTCCCAGTACCCAATTTTTTTAAAAAAATCAAATATTGTTCTTAATAATGAATTTTAGGAATTATGAAATCATTGCATTGGAGGAACTACTTTTAAATTGGTCTCAAAGGAAAGTAATTGTTTAAAAACCATATTGAAGTTAAGTGTGGTGACTCACACTTGTAAATTTAGTGACTCAGGAGGCTGAGGCAGGAAGATCACAAGTTTGAGGTCACCCTGGCCAATTCAGTGAGACCCTGTCTCAAAATTAAAAAATAAAAAGGTCCTTGGATATAGCTCAATAGTATAATGCCCCTGGATTCAATGTCCAATATGACAAAACAAACAAACAAAAAACATACTTACACACCACAGGAAGACATAGAAGCTGAAATTGGATCGCAGAAAGCAAACTACAATCAGAATGGGTGAATTATGTGCTCTATTTTATATAAATTTTTATGAGAGTGCATGCAACACAAAGACCATCTTTGCAGTAAGTTTCTAGATGAAAGGAATGACCAACCCTGTGCCTGAACAGCGTGTGACCAGTCCTCACTGGTTCGTGATGCCCAAGCAGCATGGAAACCAGACAAGGAGCATCAGCTAAAGGAAGATTCAATCTGGACCAATGTCAACCATTTCCTTAGAAAAATTAGGCTAAAATCTGATCAATCCCTATAGATGAGCTATTCCTAGTTACTAATAGAAACTTACCTGTGAGTTTTATTATCTGACATAGTTTTCCATAAACATTTTAAGCTAATATTTCCATTCATTATTTTTCAAATAATTCTTCCAATCATCCTATCATATTTTTCAATAAATTATTTAGCAAATGAATGAGTAAATGAACCAATAGAAGATTATCAGCCAGGATATTTTTTCATTCTCTTTTCCCATTATCTCAATAGAACTTGATGCAGTCTTTGCATGGAAGTTAACAAAACTTGAATCGGAAACCAGGGCTCCTTCAATTGTTCGCCTTTGTTTCTTTTGTAAGTGGAAAAAAAATTCTCGTGAAAGAAAACTTCTTCTTAACACCACCCAAGAGAATAACTCTTTCTTCTCCATTACACCACAGATGCAATCTCTGACAATGTCCAAAAGCTTTTCCTCCATTCTCAAATGCTTCATTTCCCTATGTTTTAGTATTTCCACTAATCTCAAGTTAACCTAAGTTCTTGTTATTTTATTTCTAAATAGTTCTATCACCAAACTAGTCCCAAACTAATATTTACCTACACATTGCAAATGTGCTGGCCTTCTTAAGATCTGTTTTCCTCCCTCTTCTTTGTTCAGACACATTATTTCATCAATCAGTTTCTTGTAGGATGAATTAAAGCTCATTAAAAAATCATTGAAGGTTTCATTGCATTATCTCCAAACTTTTTTTTCCAAGTTGCCCCCTTTACTTAAGCTAAACATTCACATTTGGTAATCACCATATGCTTTGTCGAACTGTTTCCTCTCTGACTAATTTAACCAGTTTTTAAGTTTTAACTTTAAAGATCATTCTAATTACAATCTGGAGAATAGCTTAGAGAAAAGTGATGCTGACTGTAAGAAAACTATTTACAAGAAAAATGCAGTAACAAGGGAAAAAGACAAACTAAGGCAATGATGGTGAGAGGAACAGCTAAGCCCAGAAGATAGCTGAGTCTCAAAACTAATGTTACCTTTGTTATTCAACAATTCTTCAATTTTTCCCTGAATGTAGTGTATTTTTTTCTTATTTCTTCCACTCTGAACACTAATTGCTATTTTTCTCTGAAGTTCTTCAAAGAAACTGTAAGTCTTAGTAAACACAACTGAAGCAGTCCCATGAGATAGTCAAGGTGCACAAATGAGGAAATGGGTTTTGTTTTGAGGGAGGGGACGGTCCCTCCTCCTGAACCCCAATTCTCTAGATTCAGCCTGTACTGATCCTCCTGCAGGTACCCATACCCATTATACTGAAGATTCCCTGCCATTTCTAGAGTACTGTTTCTTCGTATTTTATTTGCTGATAGTTGTTTTTCAATATAATATGATTTTGATAGCTTTTTGAGACAGCATGAGTGTCAACATTTTTCAGAGCTGCATTTATGCAAACATTTTTATTCTCACCCATCCTTGATGGATAATATAGGAAACTGAGGTTGGAAATAAACGACTTTTACGAGGGTTGTCTTCAATATCATCTTTAAATATTGCTTTGATAAATTAACACCATTATTTAACATGATTCATTTGTGTACACTCTCAAAATCTTTATGACAATAAAATTTTCCCAGGTGTTTCATGATTTTGTGGCAATTATGCAGTTATATGAGTATTTTAAATTATTTGTTCAGGTACTGAGTATGCTCTTCAAATTGGCCATTCCACATCTTTTCAATTTTGGAAATTTTTCTTGTATAATTCATTTCATAATTTTTTCCTTACTAGGCTCCAGTTTCCCTGGAACATTTATTACTGGAATGTTTAGATTCCCAGAAATTGTCCCCCAGTTTTCTAATAATTTACTATGATTTTATATCACCCTCTATTTAATTTTGCCTTCTTGAGAATTTCCAAATTGTTTCTTCAACTATTTATGTTTACAAAAGTTGTACTTCAGAAAATAAATTTTGGGGGGGAAAAAACAAAACCTTTCCATATTCTCATTGTTTACCATTCTTGCTTTAAGAATTAACTTCTGTCTCTGTTCCATTCACATTCATTTTAATTTGATTTGCCTTTTTCGAATGTGTCAAAATTCTCGTCCCTTCATAAAAACTTGTGAGTCACTAACAGTCTATCTAGAAAGTCTCTGAGCCTATATGGTAATTGTGAATGAATGTGTTTCAATGGAAAAAGATGAAATGGTGACCCCTAAATTCTTCTCCAGAGAAGAATTCTACTTTCTCCTGCCATGGAGATAAAAGCCTATATACAAATATGGATATGCGTTCACTGGTAGCTGAATGTGTGGAAAAAGGCTTGCCACTTTTCTTTTAATATATAGAAATTTGACTAAATCACTCCACCTTTAGTGCAGCACCCTAAAACACTTTCAGTGGGTTTGGAAGTCACCTATCCACAGTCTTTCCAGTTAATGTCTCAGGGGCATGAGTTTCCTCCCTTATAAGGTGGATTTGGGTGGAGTGGGCTTTCAATAGGTCTTTTTTTCATCACTTCTTCTCAATCCCATGCTCTGAGTTCTTGATTTCTCCACTCTGCATGCATGAGTGGGTTCTAAGTTATAGACTAACTTGATCTCAGGGGCTTCCTCCCTGGCAACCCTTAGGTTTCAGTTCCATTTGATCTGTAATGTCAGCAACCACTTACCTTTCAGTTTTTCTTTTTCTTTAGTTTATTGACATTTATGATCTCTGAACTTTGGTATTGATGTTGTCCTGTTCTTCATCCTTGTGGATATATACCATTTAAAATCTAAAATCTAGCTTAGTCATTTCAATGTTTTTGTGTGTTCTGTTTTTTTGTAGGAAACTGGGGAAATATCCTATATATAGTGAAAGTCTTGATTTTGATATTCAGTGGAAGAAAGTTTCAAGAAAATAACATATGAAGTGTTGCAAAGGAGGTGAGCAATAAAAGAAATGACCTAGGTGGGGTGATGTTAGAGACAGGCTGGTAATGAGGATGTGGATAGGGATGTTTAGGGACTTGCAGTATCACTAGTGTCCTTAGATACACGACCTAATTGAACTAACTGGCCTCTTAAGTACAAGTGAGCCAAGCTTGTCTCATACCTACAGCATGACAATGATGGTAGATTTTGATTTTTAAACAGAGTTCCAAAATGGCACTACTGAGAATGCTTTTGATGTTCTTCTTTTTAAATGACACATAAAAATGGAATATTTCTATGGAATGCAATGATATTTTAATACATGTATATAATGATCTGATCAGGATAATTAGCATATCCAGTCCTTAAAACTATTATTTTCTTGTTTTGGAGACATTCAAAATCATTGTTGTCAACCATGATTATCTTACAGTGCTGTAGGAAATTAGAAGTTACTCCTTCTTTCCAACTCCCTCCCTGTACCTATTAACAATCTTCTCTTCATCCACATGCATACTCCCTAGCTTCTGGTAACCACTGTTCTATTCTCTACTTCTATGTGTTTAATTTTTAGCTTCCACATATAAGTTGGAACATGTAATATTTGTCTTTTTGATGCTTTCCATGACAATTCTACCCAGATTGATTGATGTTATGAAAATACTTAGGCTTAGTAAATAAAACATCCTGGAATGGCTCAGAAAAAAATAGTACTAAGCGTTTTATAACCTCATTGTTGAACATGAATATATGAGAAACTCAATATTAACCTTATCACTCTAATTTTTTATAAGAAGTTATTAAATGATTGCTACCTGGATTAACATAACAGCCTTTGAATTGAATTCGAACCAGATTTTGTTCAATGTAATTTTTTTTTAACTTTTAGTTAAAATAGCTCTAAAAAGCAGTTGATTTCAGACATTTAGAAAAGTATATGAGCAAGCAATGCAAACAAATGTGTACTTTTCCAGAACCATTAACTTGAAGAAAGGTACAGTTCTCATGTCTTCATGACATAAGCAGTTAGAAACTGCCCCACATGTAGGAGGGGGTTGCTCTTGGTTTAATGTTTAACTTTGCCATCTTGATGTCATCAATACTTTGGCATAAAGGGCACAGCAGTTTAATTTTGCACTAGGCATTGAAAATTATGTAACTGTTCCTGTTCCTACTTCAAAAGGCTCCTGAAAAAAATAAAGAAGTCAGGTGCTCAGCACAGTGTCCTGTGAATAATAATCACTGAATAACTGCCACCTGTCAACCTTAGTACTATAGTCATTATTATTGTTATTAGTATTATTAATCAAACCACTTTATACAATATCACTCAATTACAACGTGATCATTATTCACTCTTTCTTCAACATAGAAGTGTTGATTTCTTATTATGTGTTAGATAATGTGTTAGGAAATGTATTAAATTCTCTCATTTAGCTGCATTGTCAATTAGAGCATAAAATTTTTGAGAAAAAGGGAGTTTATCATGTTCATTTTAATAGTCTCATGCTTCCTAAATACAGTCACTCTGCAATTATTTGTGGAAAATAAATGACTGGATACTTTTGAAAGTACATTATGAGCTGTAATGCCACATAAAATTTAAACCACTTTTTGTAATCCATTAATTCTGACAATTATGTGCCAGTGCCTATTTAACTTTAATTTGGTTCTGTCCAGCCACCCACTTCCTTGACAAATATTTCTAAAAGCATATTTTCTAAATTTTGTAAGATATCATACATACTGTATCTGCTATGGTTTGGATGTGAGGGGTCCCCTGAAAGCTCATGTTTGAGATAATGCAAGAAAGTTTAGAGGAGAAATGATCGAATTATGACAGCCTTAACCCAATCACTGAATTAATTCCCTGATTGGATTAACTGAGTGATAGCTGAAGGAGGCTAGGGTGTGGCTAGAGGAGGTGGGCATTGGGAGGCGTGTCTTTGGGGTATGTATTTTGTATTTGACTAGTAGATTCTCTCTGCTTCCTCATCATCATATGAGCTGCTTCCCTCTGCCACACTCTTCCACCATGATGTTCAGCCTCACCTCAAGCACAGATGAATGCAGCCAGCTTAAACTTCAGAAACTGCGAGCCCCCAAATAAAAATTTCCTCCTCTAAAATTGTTCTTTCTGAGTCTCTTAGTTATAGCAGCAAAAAAGCTGACTAAAACAGTATCTATTAGAAACTGGATAACATTTTATACACTTATTATTGACAGGTTATAATGTAATATTTCAACTGATGCAATTGTATTACTTTACAAAATGAAATCCTTTAATTATCCCACTAGGAACACATTATTTCTACTAATTGCATGATGTCACGGTGTCCAATGATACATGAAATTTAAGTAATTATAAATTTTAGGCATCTTTTGCCACCATGTACAAATAACAAATTATACTTGTGCTCAGTCTTTTTTTGAGAAGATAGTTTCTGTCATATCAAGGAAAGAGAAGAAGGTTATAAGAACTTAAAGTCATCTTCTATTTAGAAGTTCAACATTTATCTTCAAACATTTCCACTTAGGAAGGGGATCCAATTAAATTAGGGTTCTTCTGAAAATCACACTTATAAATGGTGGGAGATTATTGCCAAGAAATCAGATTGTTCCGTCAGTTTTTACAAACTCCATCTGCCTGATAGGTCATACAATGCAAATGTGAACATGAGGTATCTTAATTCTCTGAATTGGATATAATATTGGAACTGAACCATGTAGACTTTACCATTTAATTTTCTTTAAAACACTGATTTTGTGTTTCTGTACATAAACTGGTCTACCTGAATTTTTTTTTCCTGCACAGTTTTGCCTTGGAAAGGATTCATAGCTGGAATTTGATTCTGGATCAATAGTGTTCCAATTTTTCTGACTTAGGCAAATTATTGAAGCACTCTGAGATTTAATGTTCTCACTGTAAAATGAAGCTTGTACAACAGATTGGTTGTGAAGATTAAATGAGATGAGGTACAGAAAGTTACTGAACAGGAAGAATCCCAGTGGTAATATTTTATTATTAGTGTAATAATTACTATTAAATTCCATTTCTATGTAAAAGGCATTAAACATTTTAAAGTAAAGAAAACAAAGACTTGTAACTAGTTTGACTCCATTTAAAGTTCTTAGAGAGATTTACTAATAATCCTCTGGTCATACATGGCACCATCTGACTTGGGTAAATAAAGGTAACTGCTGTTTACAAATGTCATATGGCATACTAGTTGTTTTCAATTCGTTGTTAACTAATCTTCACAGAAGTTGATGAGATAATATGAATGTATATAGAAAAAAAGGGAAGGTCTTAAAGTATTCAGATGTAAAAGGTCAATTTTAGAAATGCTTGAGTAATTATAAATTTTAGTCTAGTTGACAGTCAAGTAAAATTGGGTTGTGGAAACCTAAATGAGGTATGGTACATCTGTATTCATCATCCATTGGAAGAAGGATGCAGGGATAGATCTGGAAGGGAAATTTATCTGTCTAGATTTACAGTGTGAGATGATAAGCTTATAAATAATATAATCAAATGCTTAAGAAAGTACATAACAGAGTGGAACTGAAAATGTTAAATTCTTATTAAATTCTTGTTAAATTCTTATTCCAAAATCCAATTATTAAGTGAATGTGGGATGTTATTGCTCATTTAAGATAAATAAATGAAAATCATAAACTGCTTAAGATTTATATATGTAACTATGAGCATTGTAAATACACTGATTATATATATTCAAAGAAGATATTTTGGTTTGGGGGTGTCGAGGCCTATATATAGAAGGAGAGATTTAGACTCACCTGGAACAGTCAGTATCAACATCTTCTATGGTCCACACTATACTGTAAGTATATAAGATTGCATGTTTGGCTATACTTGTATATGTGCATAAAATCCATTTCATTTGAATTACATTTACATGGTTTTTAAATACTGACTGCCTTGATAATGCAAACTTCCCCATTTCCTCCTCACATAGGGAATTTAGAAAACCAATTTTAGCTTCATTCAAAGAACATGAAATGCTGAAATTTCAAAGGAAAAGAGCAATTCTAGACTGCTCACAAACTCCCATTGTATGAAATGTTCATTCAGTCTTTCAATAACAATGAAGTTCATTTCCTTACCAAAAAAAAAAAAAAAAAAGGTAGGAACACCATGGATCTCTCTATACAGTCAGTCATGTAGTATGTTTGAAAGGAAGGCTGTGAAAATGCACAAACTTCTTAATACCCTGATAGAGAATTTGTAAATTCTGTAGTTTTAAAAGTTATTTTTGCTCTGAATTACTATTTGAAACATAACCACAAAATGCTTTCATTACTATGCAATTTGAACAATGCTAAATATATCTGAATAGAAATATTGTGTTATACTTTATCTAACCATGTGAAAAATAAAGGGATAGTTGTTGTAGTTAGATTCAACAATAGGTAAAAAGTGTGTTTCATTTTCTCTGAAGTGATGTGTAATTGGCAATATGTTCTGGTGGTAGTTTTCCATTTTTAAAGAAGAGAGGAATGATAACTCCATAGTAACATACTTTCATATTTTCCATATTACTACATTAGCATGAAATAGCACTGTTGGAATTTACTAAGTTAGGTAAATCAACTGTAAATTCATTTCTAGAAATTTTTTCATTAAAAATCATCTATGACCTGGGTGACGTGGTGCACACCTATAATTCCAGTGACTCAGGAGACTGAGGCAGAAGAATTGTGTGTTCAAGGGCAGTCTGAGCAACTTAGTGAGATCTCATCTCAAAATAAGAATAAAAAGGTCTAGGAATGCAACTAAGGGGTGAGAACCCCTAGGTTCATATCCAGTACTGCATAGAAAATGTGTGAGAAAGTGAAACAAAACAAAACAAAACAAAATCATCTTTGAATTTTGTTCTAAAAGAAATAACTATTTTAAAGTAATTAGCTCAGTTTTAAAAGTACTTGTTTTGATTAGTGTTTAATGCCCATTCATTCTATCAAACAAATATAGGCAATACTCACTTGACCATGGTTTTACTCACAATTTTTCACTTTACAGTAGTGTTTCAGTAGAAATTATGCTTCCAGTTCTAAATTTTATCTCTTCCTGGACTAGCCTATTTGATACCATACTCTGATGATGTTTTTCAGGAGTGGTGAGCTTTAGCTCCCAGTCAGTCACCAGATCACCAGGGTAAAAAAAAATATGCTATAGTACACTATGTTGCTAAGCTGTGATGTTGTGTAGGTTAGAGGTATTAAGTGCATTTCGATTTACCATTTACTATTTTCAACTCATGTTGAGTTCATTAGGACATAAACTAATCAGACGTTGAAAAGGGTCTATTAAGTGGCAGACCCTATCCTGAGTGTTAAGTGTAAAAGATGAATAAGACATTGCTTTCCCAAACAGCTAACCTTTGAGGGGAGAAATGCAGGCATGAAACAAAGATTGGGAACAGTATGATAAGAGAATAGGCTTTGTCAAAATTTCACCAAGAGGCTTGGTTGTGAATATTTTGCCTTTTTTACCAAACCCATTAAATGGTGGAAGAAACATCAAGTAAATGCCAAATGAAGAGACAATTTTCATTGCATGGACACTCTTCACAAGTTGTTGACGATGAGGAGGTATGACTGAAGAAGACTATTGTGAAAAGCATATAAATCATTCAGTAGTCATTTAAATGGAAAAATATCAGATCTGGGCTTTAAAAATCACAGTTTTAAATTAAAATTGTATCTTACCCAATAAGTAAGTAAATTCACAGTTACTTTGGCTAACTCTAAGACTCTCATCATATTGGTATAAAATTGCACTTACTAATAGCTCCCTAAACCAAAGTTTGTCCTAAAGATCAACATAATAGAAACATAACTTTGACAAAATATTTTCCAAAAATGTTCCTCTGTGGGGAAATATATTAAGGCTTATAAATATTTTTAACAAATTATCATGAATACTCAAGAAAATTAAGGTATTATTTCATTATTTTAAGTAAAGGATTGTTGATAAAGTATGAATGCAAAGATATTTTGAAATGAATATTTAATAGAAGCAAAGTACATAGGACAAAATTATCTATGTGGCAGGCATACTTAGAAATCCTTCTTCATTCTTCTTTTTCTAAGCCTTCTATAACCATCTCTGTTTCCATTTATTAATTTTATTTTAATAGAAATTTTGAAGGAAAGACCTGAAGAAGAATAATGATGACTTTTTATGTTTAAGATTACTTATAAGAAATTTATATTTTCACATATTCAGTCACAAAACTGTTCAACTTACTCTTCAGCAGCATTTACTCATTGTCCAAGCTTAACTGCATACTGGATATGGGGACTTAATGAAAAATGAGATTCTCTATTTTATGAGCTTCATTAGCAGAAATCAAATTATCAAATATTAAGACTCAAAATAGGATGTCAGAGAATCATAGAAACTCTTCTTCCAGCAGTTAAAAATAATACCCAGGAAGGGTAATGACTTAACATCTACTGTTTCCTCATAGTATCCATATCTCTGATTAGTCATTTTTTCCTGTTTTTCTAGTCACAAATTCACCCAAAGTGAAGAAAGATGGCTCAAAAACAACTTTCTTCATAAATTTAGCTTAGTATGCACTTAGTAATGCATTCATTGCAATTGTATATGCTGAACAATTTGGTTCATTCTTACATACTTTTTGTGTACTCAGTTGTCTTATAAATGGAAATATTTGCAAAAAGATATGATTTTTTATAATAATAAATATATATTGGTGCCATAAGTATAGAATCAAGCAATTACCCAAAAATTAATGAACTTGTAAATTTACAAATTAATAGCCAGGAAAAACCTGAGCATGTTCATCACAAAACAGAAATAAGAAATAAAATTTTATACTCAATCTTATGTATATTGATATATTTACAAAATGTTATTTATAAACTCACTAAAGAAGGCAATTTTTTATTTTTTTGTCTACATTTATTTTTCCCATCATTTAATTTTCTTATTTCCATTCACATTATATTAGTCAAATAACTCATCTGCTTTAAAGGAATTTGGATAAAATCAAATTCAAAACCCAACACCCTCTCTTGAAAAAGAGAAAAGACTAGATTCTGAAGAAACTGTTGAATAGATTCTATCTCTTAGAACTTTTGTATGAGTTTCATTACTTTTGACTATTCTCTTCTCACAGCACCTTAGCCATTCACTGAAAATATCTGGCTGATGCTTCAATAAAATGTATAAAAGTTCACTGCCTCTTTGATCTGTAGGCAAAGAATCATGACATCCTGGGACACATGGCTGATAACCTTCTTTATATAATTCAGATGAACTGCATCAAAGCACTATTCAGTTTTGGTTGCCTCAGTAGCAGAGAAATGTAGACAGATTGGAAGAAGTTCAGAGAGGAAGCCCAACAAGACTAAGGATATCAGATGGCATTCTAAGTAGAGAATAAAAAAGGAGGAAAAAGTAAGCATGGGTGAGTATTTTTTCCAGTGACAACCAAGAAGTGACATGAAAATATTTAAACTTGATTTAAATAACTATAGAACAGAGAAATTGGATAGTTTCCTAATAAAAATATAGTATAGATATTAATGAAATATTTGAAATTTTAAAAACTAATTTCAAATTTTAGCAGCCAATTCTAGGAAGCTTAGTGAATTACCTTACATGTAATATATGCAAAAAACATGCACAACTTTCACATCAAGGTCCCAAATTGATCCAGGAAACCCTTATTATGTTGAAATTCATTCTGCTTTTGATAATTACTCCAATGGATTTTCATCAGAGAAAAGAAAATTATTTGCATAAGTCTACTCAGTTAAGGAAAACAGGAATATCTGCTATAATTCTCCTAATGTTCCAAGCGCTGAACTAGGAACCTTACAAATATCAAATCCCTACTCTGTGAGATAAGTATTATTATTGTTAGTTCCACTTCACAGTTTTGGAAACTGAGCAAATAAAATAAGAAAAGAATAACATGAAAACACTCACTCATCTCTAGATATTGATTATATGTTCAAATTAAAGCATTTTGGATATATTGAGTTAAATGAATTATATTACTATAATTAATTATACATGCTCTCTTTATTTTTTAATGTGGCTAAATAAAATTTTAAATTTTTGTGTGCAACCTTTGTGACTAATATTACATTTTTAGTGAATAGTTTTCTTTAGATGAATCCCATGGTATTTTCCATTTCAAATATTTAAAGTTCTCTGGAAATGCTATAAAATGAGATACTTTAAAATAAATCAAAACAATTTTAAATGCTAAGATGGATTCTGTTGATGAATCTGAAGAAAATACGTTATTAATAAATGTTTGTTAGTTTTTTGTTGATGTGACCAAAGTACCTAACAAGAACAACTTGATGAGGAAGAGTTTATGTTGGGCTCATGATTTCAGAGATTCAGTAAATGTTCAACCAACTCCATTGTTACCAGATGAAGTCTGAGATGAGGCAGAACATCATGGCAGAAGTACATGAGGGAAGAAAACAACTCAGTTCCTGGCATCTAGGAAGCAGAGAGGAGGAGAAATCAGGGAAAAAAATATAGTTTGAAGGCACACCTCCAGTGACCTATTCCTCCAGCCCCACTCCACCTACATAGAGGTACCATCCAGCAATCCATTCAAATTGTTAGTCCAACAAATGGATCAATCTACTGATTAGGTCATAACTCTCAGAATCTAAACATTTCAACTCAAAACATTCTTGCCTTGTCACATGAGGTTTTGGAGAACACCTCATATTCAGACCATAAAAAATGAATTTTCTTTTTCAATTATTGTATTTATTTTGTTTGTGTTTAGTAAGTACATCTTTAGTCAAAATAAATATTTTTAAACCGAAAGTTTGAAATTTCTTTGCACAATATTTAATAACAAAAAGTTTGTTTCTCTATGCTAATTTTTGTGCAAGCCATTTTTAAAAAATGCAAAATGAGTATAATTCAAGATAATAACTTAGAAGTAAAGCAAAACAAAAACAATATCAAACATGTAGAACAAAAGCTCATTTAAGGTCCTCATGTAGACTTGGATTTTTTTTCCACCTATTTTTATACTAACATTTGCAGTAAGAACAATGTTTTGGGATTTAAATGCCCAATATTTTAATGCAGTAATTTTTCTTTCAATAACCAACTTGTGAAAAACCAAAGGATAAAAGGAAATTAAAGTTGTCATCTTAAAAATCATATCTAAACTTCAGTTGACTCTAGAAAATTGAGGGTTGGGTCCAATCTATCTTTAAGTGTTAGCAAATATGAAAGACATAAGGTGCTGCATTTACAACTTTTTCAACCTTTCTATTCTTCACAATATTATTTTAGCTAAAAATGTACCCTAGTATGCCTTTGAAATATCCCAGAATCATGGTAATATATTAATGTTTTCGTGGAAATCTAAAATTGGTATTTATAAGCCTTGAGCAATACAGTAATTGACTTACCATTGATGTTTTTAAAGTAATAATCTTTTATTAAATATTTTCCTACAGCATAGCTATTTTAATAAAAAGTAAAACAGTTATTTTATTACAATGTTTAATGAAAATAGGAACCCACATTTAAACATAATGAAAATGAATAACATTAATAAATTATGCTTCATGTTCTCTTTTTACCCATTTCACATATTAAATCAAAATTTATTCATGTCTAGCTGCTCACCTTACAGAATAAAATAAATCAAACATTATGAATGTGATATAATATTTTGATGAATATGACAGATGATATGAGATTCAATGTAGTTTATATCTAACAAGGGCATTCTACATGTCAGTTATTTTTCATCCATGAGATGCAGTAATTTTTCCAATGTCATGATATGAAAAAAGAAAACAATAATTATTTATTATCAAAATTACATTAAAGGTTTTATTTATAGTTATCTATTTTGAAATTCAGCCAGCACTCAAAATACGAAGTTTTTTAGTTTGTCTAGATAAGTAAAAAGTGAACTATCTATAGAATTTTGGCTTTATCCTCAGAGATAATATTATTAATAACTTTGCCAAATTTAAGAAAACTAGAAATAATCTAGAAGTCCATATTTCTCTATAACCCAGAATATTTGGATGCTAATATATTTAAAGACTTTCATGAGTAAAAACTATTTTTTTATTTATTTACATTTTTTATTTTTACAGACTGCATTTTGATTCATTGTGCACAAATGGAGTACAACTTTTCATTTCTATGGTTGTACACCATGTAGATTCACATCATTCATGTAATTGTACATGTACAAATGGTAGGTAATGATGTCTGTCTCATTCCACCATCTTTCATATTTCAACTCAGTAGTATATTTCTAGGATTGCCAATTCTAGAGTACCTTTAGAAAGGTCTAGACTCTCCTATTCAGTCTTAAAAAAATTTTAGTAAGTAAATAATAGAAATAGGCAATTCTAACAATAAATTTTATCTTCAGTCCCCTCATGTTGGCTGATAGGTCTTTTAACGAACAGATTCTTCTATTTCTCTCCCTCCTTTCTATTACAGTTCACTTGTTGATGAACTTGAGTAGTTTTCCCAAAATATATTTTAAAGTATAGATTTTGTTTAAGGTTTAAGGTATTCCTATGATTTTATTACTCTATTTATTTTAAAATGCTCGTTGGATTTAAATTTTTGATCAGATTTTTGAGATCTGGGACAACAGTACCTCATAGGTGGTGTTCTGTTACAGAGGTTTAATAACTTTCTTTACTTCCTATAACATTTTTAAATACTTAAGCCAGATTTCCAAAAGAATTCAATGTCTGAGCTGATGGGAGAAAATTATTTTAGCATAATCATAGAAATATTCAAAATTTTTATACCTTTACTAACATATTTACCAGTGAGAACCCAAGGAATAGGTGTGTTATTTGCCTATGTAAGACCTGGTATCGTGTGAATGTTAGTGGTCAGAGAAGGAAAGAGTGTGTGTAGAGACATATAATGTTTGATTAAAATATTGAAGAGTTTACCAGATCTATTTATATATTTTCTACAATTTGAAGTATTCTTATTTAGCAAATATTTATTAAACCTTTTACAATGTACCCGAAAATGTCCTGGATGCTTGGGAAATATAAATGAACAAAAAGTGTTAAAATTCCTTACTTCATTAAGCTAGATCGATATCACTGAGTTTAATCAGTAAGTTTATTTCAATATTTTTTTATTTTATGGCTACAACTTTATTTCCATCAATATTTGTATATTAATTTAAGAGCATCTTCTTTTATTCTTTTTTCTCTTATAGAGATACTGAGATGCATATTTGAAAAGAAAGTGAACCAATGGTACAGAAGTCTGTTTTAGTCCTGAACAGTCAGAAGAAACTCTTAGTGTGTAATTGGATATTATACCCTAATAGAATTGTTCTCTCAAGTAGGGGAATTATGAATTTCATGTAATTATTCAAATCTGTAAAATGCACTGGGCTAACAAGATCTTGAACACATTATTATATTCTAAAACACTTGTAATCTGTGAACTTTTTCTAAAGTTTATTTGAATGAAATCAACAGATTGTACTGGAAGGCAGTGATGATAAGATCTTGAGATTGAACATGCTATGGATGATTAGTTGAACTTTCTTGTTTGGTGAATTATTTATATTTCAATTTTTAACAGAATTTTAATGACTTGGAGCTATCCCACATAAGACTTCATAATATATTTATTTAATATATCTGATTTTCACCTTTTGAGGTTTGGGTTTAATCTGGCTTTGACCTTAAATTGTATGATCTTAGTGGTTTCAATTTAGTCAATTTATCCACATCCGTGGATACGAATTTCAGATAATAATGCAGACTTGGAAGCCTTTCCCAAGAAGCAGCCTGGGATTTGGTTGCTAAAGCACAAATATTTGATCTAATCACTTAGCTCCTAATATTGCTATTAATTCCTTATTTGCATAACATAATTTTTCAAAAAATTCATTGTGAAAAAATATATTTTAGTGAAAAAATTTATTCTTGAAAAGGCAATGAAAAGAAAACTATGTCTATCGTGTTCATGTAGAGTAAGAAAGTTGTAATCTCACAAATACAATATTCCCTCCTTACCCATGGTTTTGTTTTCTGTGGTTACAGTTACCTATGGTCAACCATGCTCTGGAAATATAACCCAGGAAATTCCAAAAATACACTTTTTTCTTTTTTTTTTTTTTATCATGTGTTGTTCTGAGGACTGTGATGACATCTCATGCCATCCTGCTCCATTCCACTTCAGATGTGAAGTGAACCCATGCTATATACACTAGATGTCATTGGTCACTCAGTGCCTATCTCATCTATCAACTGTTGCATTATTGCACTGTGTTCAAATAAACCTGATTTCAAGTAATAATGAACCCAAAGTGCAAGAGTAGTGATGTTGATAATTCACATGATGCCAATGAGTAGCCTTAAAGTACTTTTAAGTGAAAAGCAGAAAATTCTCATCCTAATAATGAGAGAAAGAAATTGTATGCCAACTTTGTTAAAATTTATTGTGCATTATGATATTTTGAAATGGAGACATAGACTATGTTCATATAACTTGTATTACAGTCACTATAATAATTACTTTGTTTTTAGTTGTTGTAACTCGCTTACTGTACCTAACTTATAAATTAAATTTCATCATATTTATATATGTACAGCAAGAATCATAATATGTATAAGATTTAGTACCATCCTCTGGGGCTTCACCTGGGGGTTTTGGAACACATCTCCTATAGATAAGCTGATGGTAATGAAATTCAGACACCAAAGGATCCAAGAGAACTTACATAAAACTGAGACACCTGGGTCTTGCTTACATTGTTTTGATAATTCTCTAAGCTCTTTACTTGGAAGAATTGCCATTGTTTTCATCTGATCTTGAGGATGTTTTATTTACCTGATTATAGTCACAAAAGTATTGCACAAAAGCGTTTTAGATCCCAATTTCCTGTACAACCTTTCACTACAATGAGAAAAAAAGAAAAATGTACCCCCTGTATGCAAAAAATCCCCTGTTGCTGCGTGTGGAGTTGCAAGCCTGTAATCCCAGCAGCTCAGGAGGCTGAGACAAGAGGCTTGCCAGTTCAAAGCCAGCCTCAGCATCACAAGAAGCTAAGCAACTCAGTGAGACCCTGTGTCTAAATATTATACACTATAGGACTGGGGATGTGGCTCAGATGCTGAGTGCCCCTGAGTTTACTCCCTGGTACCTGCCCTCCCAAAAAGTATCCCCTCTTGGAGAGAGGAAAGCTATTTGAAAATCCTGGTCTTTCTGAAGACTCTCATTTATTATCCAAGTTTTATGCCAATTCATAAAAAGAAAACAGAAAGGAACATTCTCCAGAAGGCAATAAAAAATGGAAATTTTTATGTAGCCTTTTTCTAGTGCAATTGCAAAGAGAATCACATCAAATGACAAGTTAGTATATTTTAATTTACCCATTTAATAATCATTTTGCTCTTCAAAATCAATGATGTATGTATTTATTATTTGGTGCCTAGATAGCATGGCCTACAAACATTCTAAATAAGGAGCAGACCTAGCATATTACACAGAAATAGTACCAAAGATAAAAGGGGCATTTTGCAAATAGAGTCAGCTTGTAATTTTATAGTATCTATATAAATTCTAAAAGCAGCTGTTCTTTGCATGGTCTGAGTGTGTGTGTGGGTGTGTGCTGTGTATTTGCAAGTACATGGATGAGTGTGTGTATCCAGATATTATAAAATTATCAGAAAAGAAGGCTCTTAATGTAGCAGAATCCTTTCATCAGTCCTATTCAGCAAAATCAGGATGGTGATAAATGACAAAGTCCAATTGACAATATGCATTTAATTCTATTAATTCTAGTAGAGATCATTATTTTCTATAATACTTATGTCTTATTTTAAAAAATTGAATCACCTATTTAACTTCTTAAACTCATAAAAACTATTTTTTTAACAAAATTACCCCACTTAACGATCTTCTGAATGTGTTAGAAGGATTAAACGATAATATGGTAAATTTCTTTCTCTTGTCATCTCTGGGAAATAGTGAAGGGAAACTAGTTACCACCAAAAGTTCTGCTGCATGAAATTGTTCATTAAGGTAGAAGTAAGAATTTTCTTGTGAACAGTAAGGTCATTAATAAATTTGGAACCACACTTAATGTTTTCTGAGCACCATCTGAAAGAAATGTAACACAGCAGACACTGCGTGCCCCACAGGTGGCAGGCATTGCCTGATTAATGATGTTCAGGTACCATCAAGTGGAGTAGCCAGCCACTGTTCCAGAGGATATTTGTTTTCAGTGGAAGATTGGCATAAGTAGCAGCTGAGTGATAGTTGATGACTGCAGACCTAAGAAAAAATTCAAACATATCTTAAACTTTTTATCAAAAGATAGAATAAAAATATCAAAACGTTGAATGCACCCTCTTGCACAGCTAATAAAGTTGACCAAAAGTGCCTAAATACATGTTTGTTACATTGAAGGATAGTACTTTGTGTGTCTGTGTGTGTGTATGTGTGTAGGAGTTTAACTAAATTTGATTATGCCCATTCTTTAACTGTGCTTTTACACAGTTTTATATTTCTATTATAATAGATTCCTTGTTTTAAATACTTATTCAGAAGAGGAAATACATGAAAGGGAGAGAGAGAAGGTAGTTGAGCATTTATTTTAAAAATAAACATAAAAACATTCCCTGCACATTCATTGAATGTGCTAGCAAACATCAATCCATATTTAATGGGTAATATAATTGATCTAAAAATTTTAAATAAATAATGCCAGGAATTTTTATTTTCTCAGACAAAACAGAATAAGCAAATACTTGAAATAAGTAGCTTCCGTTTCTTACAAATAGCTACACATCCAGAATGTGTTCTTAGAATCAACATTTATATGACCTGAACATATGAGTTAGAAATACCTGTGCCCCTTGAAATGATGAATTTATCTCTAATGATAAATCCCATCATACAGACATTTTAATGATTTTTTTATTTCCCACAAAGATGAAACACAATGTGTGGAAATCAGTTTGTCTTCCCCAATGCAAAAACTTACTGCACTTAATTCGTATAGAAAAACAATAATTTCAATAAATGTGTCCTATGAATAAAAGATAAAAATAGAAACATGTATAGGTGTAAAAGCATAAAATGTACAAACCTCAAACACATTATTATGAATGCAAAGTTTTGAAGTGAATCTGAGACACTATGGTGGAGCAGACACAGAAAGAAATAAAACAAGAAAACAGTGGGTTTTTTGTTTTGTTTTGTTTTTTTTAGAAAAATAGTCGTTTTTTTCTTTATGGCCAAGTGAAGCCCCTGCTGTGGTTAAATTAGAAACTTATAAGTTTCTGTAACTTCATTCCTAAGTTCTAAATTTGGAGAAATCCTTTAAGAGACAATTTGTACAGTAAAAATTATCAATAAAAGAGGAGTCTTTTTGTTCAGTATCCATGCTTATGTATATGCTGCAATTCAAAACCTCTAAGAACATTCAGAGGTCAGAAAACTCAATACATTTTCAAATCCAAATTACTCTACTTATAGCAAACCAATATTACAGCAAATATTGTAATTTTCATATTGTATGGAAACAATAATTATTTTTACATGAGTTTCCAGGCTTTAATAAGATTTATCTGTAATATCCTTTGAATACTCCAATATTGGACTTACATGAACAGACAACTTAATTAGCCTTAATTATCAAGGACAGCTGAATCTGCCTGGCATTTGGACATTTGCCTGGTGGACTGTTGAACTCAGGTGCATAACCCCAGTTGGGGGATCATGTCAGAGCACCATCTGTTTCTGACTTTGCCCAGCTTTTTCTGCCCCTTGTGCTCAATTTGTTCAAATATTTCTGCTTGGCTTATGTGTCTAGGGTCATCTTGGACAAAACTGTGAATTAGGTGATGTCCCTCCTTGGTGTTCCCCCATTTCCCCTTTTAACCTCCCCTCAACTTCCTGGAAGTTCTACAGCTCATTCCCTAGGTATTCATACTGTCCAAAATCTTAAGCCGCAGTCAACCATCCATAACTTGGCATATTTAATAGCTCCCTGATGTCTAAAATTGCTGCTTCAGCTGCCAGTTGTTTCAATCAGCTTTCTAGGTTGTTAGTAACAGATACCAAATTTGTTCATTCTAAGCAATAAAAGAATGCATTGGAAGGAATCTAAGAGTTCAAAGAAATTCATGAAGATCAGGGAGGAAGTGAGTTCTGGGACTGAGAAAGAGCCAACACAGTTTCTAGAGAGTAGGCAGCAAGTTTGTCAGCTATTGTAAGCAAGCCTAAGCTCATTTCAGCATAAACACTTTACATATTCTTTCTGAAATGTGAGTATCAATGAAAGTCCTAAACAAAAAAAAAAAAAAAAGAGGCTAGGAAGACCAATAGCCCTTCCCTTCAGCCACTTTTGGTGATAAATCTGCTTGTTTATTATAAGATAAATGGCAAATGATAGTTATAACAAGGAGCAGAACTTAAAAAGCTAAAGAATTATTTATAAAAATCTCAATAAAAGAGTGATTCTCTGAGTCCAACTTGAAATAGGATCAAGCTTGTTCCATAGCAAAATCATTATCTTGAGGTCAAGAAAGTCTCTAACAGTTTAAAATCATTCTAGACAACACAACTCAAATGGCTCAACTTTCCTTGGTAGGAAAGGTTTGGGGTATCACTATTGAGCACCCCTGTAAAAATGAGAAAAATACTGACAGAAATAAAGAATTTGTAGTAAAAGAACATATGATCCCCCAAAAATCAAGGAAAGTGCTAGTCTGCTTCACTAATAACCAAGTAGTGGTGAACAACAATACAATGAGTTTCCATGTTTAAAAAATAAAATTTACATTGATTTAATAAATAAAATTGCTCGGACCTAAAAGAATGTGGAGGAGCAGATATTCTCCTGTGGGAATAGGTCACCGTGTGAATTGGCATAACGTTGCTAGGACTATTAAATAATTGATGTTAGCATTTTAAAATACAAAAATAATGAAATCAAACACCTTATCATTCTAGGAATCTATCAGAAAATAATCTCAGGTGAGCATAGAAGTAGTTATGTTTATTATGATAGCATTATTAATAGAAATGGAAAATTTGAAACACTTTATGCAACAGTTGGAATATGATGCTGTCATTAAAATTTAATTATAGGTATGAAAATGTTCAGGATATATTTTATAATTTATAAATTGACATGCTAGGTACATTGCATTAGTCAACATCTTGACACAACAGAAGGCGACAGAATGAATGGATGAAAATGCAGAACTTAATTTTCTGATAATTCTAGAGTTCCAAAGTCCAAGATAAAGGCAGGTTGGGTTTCTTAAGAGGATCATGAGGAAAAGATCTGTTTCAAGCCTCTCTCTTTGGCTGATATGTGTAGCCATTTCCTTCCTATGTCTCTACACTCTTCTCTCTGTGTGTTTCAGACACCTGCCATTCTGGATTAGAGACCATCCTGAAGACTTATTTTTGAATGCCATTTTCTCTATAAAGACCTTCTCTTCAATTGCATTCTGATACTAGAGGTTTGGATTTCTACATATGAACTTCTACATATGAACATGAACATACAAATTTTAAAAAGTTTACAAAGACATTGATGGATGTATGCATATATAAATGTATGCATATATGTAGTGGGAGCATGTACGTGCTTGTATATATGTGTGTACACACATACCTGCAGTGAGAAGAGTTGGATTGCATATGTTGGCTTATCAGCTGAAATGTCATATATGTGTTCCTAAAAAACAGTTCACTGTACAAAAATACATACTAAAAGTAATGGGACTTCTGGAATACAGGAATAAGAGACAGTCTACTTAAATACTGTGAAATCCTATAATCAAAGAACCAAGCAAAACAATGACAAGGTTAACAAAAACTTTTAAATGTTTCTGCCATTTTACCTAGGATAACAGCCAGTAGATCCTGTGCATTCTTAAAAATTTGATCTGAGGAATGAAAATCCTAAAGTGCATTCACTCTTACTTTTAACACGGGTATGAATCTTTACAGTTTCTTCATTAGCATTTTCGGCTTCTTGGATATCTTAACATGATTTAAAATGCAATATTTTAGAACCTTCAAAAGTATCTTTGAATACTTCAAAAGTATTTTCTTTTCTTCAAAAGGAAGTTCTGTAGTATTTCAAGATGTTAAGGGAATTTGCAGAGGTCACATGTTTTTCTCTTGTACCTTTTTCTAAATTCATTTTCTCCATGTGTAGTTACTGCCACCATCTCCTGCTTAGTACTGTGACACTCACTTGGATGCATTGGTTCCAAGGGTATGCATTTGAAATCTACTATCATCTAACCCACATTCCTGGGCATCATTGGAATTGATGACCATGCTCTTTTTCCAATGGTTAGAACTAAAAATAAAATGTTGTTCCCATTCATGTGAATCTCGGAAGATGTGGTGCCCTTACAGGACAAGATGCAAGCTGAAGCCACTTGTGGAAATGAGGAGAGACAAGCAAGTCCTCATTGAATTGAATGTCTGGCTCTATCTTTTGCTGAGATCCAGCAGTTTCTGATTGTGTTTCTGTGAAACATATATTATCTTTAAGTAAATTTATTTTCTATTCTCATGCTTATTCAAATCATATTTTTATTGACTTTAACACAAATATTCCTAACAGATGTATGGTTATGTCCAGATAATGAGATGATTTATGACTTTGATTTGCTTCATTATATCTTTTAATTTTTTTTAAATTCTATAATAAATGTGTTATTTTGTAAATAGACAAAAACAGTTTGTTTCTATAAAATGAGCAACAAAAAAGGCCCATGTATCACTCATTTTCTACTCTTTACAACTTTCAATAATGCAATGAGTGACTGAAATTTACACACTGTGCTATTTTCTTTGGAATCTTCCTGATTTGCAATGTCTACCTTATTACCCTCTGTGACATTTACTGTTTTGCACAAGTTTTCCAGGACTTGGGTGCCCTTGGCTATCTGTCACTAAGGAGGACTGTGAAATGAAATTGCATCTCAAATGTTATTCTTACCTGTTTTCAAGAAAAGTTGTGGAATTATTCTTCCCCTCCTTCCCTTCCTTCCTGAAATTTCATAGTCCTTTGCCAAAGACATCCCATAATTTTTAAAGAATTTATTCATTTGACTATAGTGTGAATTAAAAGTAATTTGTCAAAAAGATAAGGTTACCACTCTCAAATATAATAGACATTTATTTTTTAAAATCTTTTATACCAAGAAATACAATGTGGTAAATTAAAAAGGAATTAACTTTTTTTTAAAGAAAGCATTTCATTCAAAACAGGGGTCAAGTTTAATACTATCTAGAAGATGTAATGTGACTTAAATTGAGCTTCATGCTTAATATAAGGTTAACTATAATCATAGGTAAAATGTCTCCATACTTTGACTCAACTGTAGACCTTAATAATATTTCTGGTGTATTAATATCAAGATTCTTACCCAAAATCAGGATTTACAAAATAATTAAGGGCTTTTACCTGAAGACTTCATTTTTATACCTAAAGTCATGTGGTTTCCCTCTTTAAAAAGTGTGCCAAATGTAATACAAGGGCAGAAGAAAATATTGCTCAAAGATTTGCCCAGTTTACTAAATTTGGGGAAGAGAAAATTGTGCATTATCTATTTTCTTCTTTTGAAAAAGAAAACAAATTAGTACTGCTTTCATGGAAACTTCAACTTCCAGCCACATTACACTCAGTTTCAGTGGGATCCTGCTGATCCCATTAAGAAATAAAGTAACACAGCTGCATTATCTGATCTGGTTCACTTTGAAAGGAAAAGCAACAGACTTGATCAAAACAGGTCTCCCCATGGTTACATTGTCAGGCAGACCACTCTCAGAATACTAGCAGAAAATGTGAATGAGCACTGCTATTTCCCAGAATTGTAAAATGAATATCTAATAACAGGTATCAGATGTTCTTTCCATTTCCTTCCTAGTATAACTCTGTTTGTAAGATTCAATAAAAGGATCAGTAATTTTAAATACAAACATATCTGGCTTCCTGCTACCACCTACCTAAGTTAATTGTGTGTATTTTATATATGACTAGAGAAGCACTGAGTGTTTTTTCCCCAATGGTGCATTATGAAGAAGATTTAAAAGTTATGATATTTAAATAATATTTTTGTTACAACATAAACTCTTTGATCTAAGTGTGATTTGTTTCTCAAATGAGTTCTTTGAGACATTTTCCAATAAAGGAAATGCCAGGTCATATCAGCAAAGTTTGCTAAAAGAACAATCTTATTCGTATTTTTTTATTCACCTATTTTTTTATTGAGCATCTTCTATGTGCAATTGATGTTCTGAGAGATTAAAATAGAACAATGGACAATGGAGTCCAAAAAAAATCACATATCCTTTTTGCAGTCATATTCTAGTAATGGTAGAAAAACAATAAACAAATACTTAAGCAGAGTGTGCTGGGGGGAGGTAATAGTTGGTTTTGTGAAGAAAATACAGAGTACAAAAAATAGGGTATAATATGAGGATGAGTGCCACTTTTATGTATGGTGATAAGAAAAAGTCTCATTTTGATGGTACTTGATTAACGTCTTAAAAGAGAAGAGAGTGATGTCCATGATGGCTTTGGTGGGGAGAATATTCCAGCTGGCTGAGAGAACCCAGGTTGGCCCCCAGTTTAACCCTCTAGACTTCTACATCACCAACTCAGAAACAGCCATAAACCTGGAGTTCCTCTACATTCCAATCTAGCTTATCAGCTCACAGGGTCATCATAAGTTTATAAATTACCGCCAATCTTTAACCTTTACCAAAATGAAGCCTGATCCCAGCCTACAACCCCATGCCCCAGGGACATAAAATCTCTGACAACCTCCAGCTTACCTAAGAAGGGCTGTTTCCACTCTGCTCTTTTCATTCATCTTGACCTCTTCACTTTCAGTGTTTCAAAAAGCAGAAAATATTAATACATCTTGGCTTTTTCCTGCTTGTTGCTTTGGGAATGATTTTTTTTTTCTTGTTAGCTACTAAAATTTGCTTACTCACAGAAGTTTCATTATTCATTGTCTTTATTCACATTTTCATACTGTCGCTACATTAGAAAAAGGTAATATAGTATAGGAACCTCAGTGTAAGTTAGCAGGGCAGGCAGTATTGGCAGTGTTGCACCAAATAGCAAGGAGATTGGACCTGGGAGAGGACTGCAGAAATTCCAGTGCTGTGATTCTAAGCAAGTTTTACATATTGTCCTGGTACCATGCTCTCACCAAAGACACAATACAGGAAGCTGTAATGGACATTTTTCCTACTTGCCTCCTTTCAATTACTTCACATTCTGAGATGTGATTTTCCTTGAGGAAACACATTCTAACTCCTTCTTAGGCCTGGTAATTTGTGTGAAATTGATCCAACCCCTGACCTCAGAATAGGTAAGTCACCCAAAGAGCATTTCAACCTCTTGGCCAGGAACACCGTTGTCCAGGACAAAATTGTCTGCCCAGAGCCACATGTGGTTCCTTTGGGCAGTCTTCTGTCAATTGTCATAAATTGGCATATTTTTTTGACTTACTGAAAGGACAGAGTGAACGCCTAGTGCTGTCGATATCCACAACCTTGCATCACAGCTACACTCCCCTTGCGGCGTAATACAGCATAACCAGAAGCAGCAGAGGAACTGACGCAGCTGCCTCCTGATGGTCCCACAGGGCCTCTGGATCCAGATGAGCCTGATGGGGTTTTGCGATTGAATCTTTCATTCCTAAAACGGAGCCTTGACTATTTACAAGGTCTTAACGACAGCAGCAACATAGCAAATAACTGCCTTTCAATCATGGAAATAAACAAACAAATGTACATGTGGAAAAAAGAATTTGAATTTCTAAAAAGATCTCCACATTCTGCCTAAGAAAATACTGGAACTTTTTAACTGGGAAAAAAAAAAAAAAAAAACTGACTCCTTTCGCAGTTAACACTTTCTTATAGACCGTAAGCTGCAATTTCACTGAAAGTGTAAAAATGTGAGGAAAAAGGAAAGCCTCCTTCCTAGTTTAGTTCTGCTCTTTTACTTATTAATCATTAAATCTCTCCAAGTCAGTCTTCCTACCTGGGTATTGGTGAGGTACTTGATCTCAAAAATTAACCATCAGTGATAGTCCTTGGTGGTATCAATATGTGCTGTGTGCTTTCATTTAAGAAAGTGTAGACTTTCATTATTTTTACATATTGTAAAACATTTTTATCATTAAAATGAAATTTATGTCTTGAGTTCGTATTTCTTTTTGAAACATTAACATCTAAGGCAACTTAGACATCATTAGAAATTATTTGATTTGTTTTCTATGAACTCAGATTATCAGAAAGTGGATCCAAAAATGAAAATTGAAGAGAGAGGAAGAGTTTTACTTAATATTCTAACACTATTTGAGGATGAAATAAGCTAGGAAAATAATTTTTAGATTGATGTTTGCCTTTGGGTCCAAAATTCTTTGCCTATGATTCATGAGTTACAAATAGTAGAAATTTTATAAAAGTAAAAATAATTGTTCTTAGAAACATTAATTGACATTTTAATGGTTTAGATTGGGCCAGGATTTAATTATATTTTTGAGGAAAAAAAAATGAAAAAAATTGTGTTAATCCCATTTTTACTGATGAAAACTGAAGTGTACAGAGGTGATGTAACATTTTCAAGACCACTAGCTAATAAACCATAGAATAGGATTTTACTCTCCAAGTTCTGTGTCTTTTTAGTGCATAATACTGTTTATTTGAAATCATACAAAAGGCTTCTTCTCAAAGGTGGCAAATGTTGCCTTGATGTAATTAAATATCCAGACAGATGCTTGGAAAATATAGACTTGAAAAATAATAAACAAAATTAGCATGGGGATGAAATTTACAAATATTTACAGCAATTACAAAGAAAAACAAATGAATTTTTGTTTTTTTATAATATTTATTTATTTATTTTAAGCACAATACATACACAAACTAATGTTGTACACTCAGTTCACCAGCAAAATCTGCTGGTAATAACTATATTTGGCCCCATAGGGTCTCGGGCTGGAGAATAGGACTTTGAAAACTTCCTTCACAGAACTAATTAGTAGCAGTCAGCATCTTATTTAACACATGCCTTAACCTGTACAATGTTCACAATGATTTTTTATCAATGCAAGTCCTTCCACATACAGGAAGTCTAATTCAAGAGGAGTACTGAAAGATTTTCAAGGTCTGTTTTTGGAACATAATAATTCTTTTCATCACTTCCAGGGTGTAAGACAAAGTTCTGCTAATAGCAATCACTTTCATAGTGTTGTTTTTGATTCTCTAAATGTGGACATTTCATGGTTCAAGGTGGAAATTGTAGATAAGAGTAACATGTACTACTTATGCCCCTTTTCAACAGAAATGAAACTGATTATACCCAAGAGCTTAGACAGCACAATAATTAGGAACTGGGATCTGGACCTGAATTGCCTGAGTTCAGAGGAACCCTGCTTGTAACTAGCTGTGCTACCCAACCAGTTCATTAATTTTCCACACCTGTGTTGTCTCTTCTGTGAAAACGAGATCCTCACATTGCATATGTGTACTAATATAAACTCCTTAGAAAACTCACTACACAAAATGAGCCCCAGATAAATATAAACCTTTATATTCATAGCTTCCTTTTAGGGAGGGGTGATAAAACTATTGACTTCTCCATCTTTTCTAGTGGTTAATTTAATTTCTTTAGGAAAAATTACTCAGAAATGTATTCTATACGTATAATTTTAACTTTAAAATGTTATCATCTTTCTAAAGCAGAAAACACTTGAAAATAAATATGGTACTTGGCTTGGAAAAACATTTTCAATAGATTTATTCAAGGAGAGCAATTGCATTTCAAATATCATCTTATTTGTTTACTTAAAAATAAAATAGTAAAATATTAGGAAATACCAAAAAAGCTACTCTAACAAACTCTAACTAAAATTCATGGGAGATGGACATAGATAAATTAACTAACAACCCTAAAACTCATAGAGATTCAGAAAGCACATAGAAAAACTTAGTACATACAAGAAAAGGTCAAAAAGAGAGAAAGGGAAATTTGCTTAAAATATTTCCACTAAATATATACAACCTCAACTTTTTAAAAAAACATACAAGTGGCATATAAACACTTCTATTTGATTGTAGGTCATATGTATATGGAATTGTCAATCTATTTGCCAGTTAGAATTAATATTTTTTAAAGAACTCAGACTCATCAAGGCTCCATAGTTTTTCCTTTGTGCATAGGTGGCATTTCAAAAATCAGTATAAGTTCTGCAAAAATTGAGATAATGGATATGGAGAAACTTTAAAAGTTTAATTATTTTTACATAAGATTTTAATTCATACAATAATCTTTATTTTTAAATATTTTTCATCTTTTGGGAGATTCTGTGATTTCATGAATAATGTCTAAATAAATTACCCCCTTGAAGAAACAAAATATTACTACTAAGATATAAGATTAAAATTTAGGATAATATAGTGTAAAAAATAAAATAATATAAAGAATGGTATGCCTTAATTAAGGAAGGTTATACTATTTGAGGCATCAAACTCAAGAAGAATGCACATGGAGTGGTCAGATCAAACAGGAAAACAGTACCAGCGGGCCATTTGGACCAGAATTGGCTCCTGAGGGGATAACAGGTGTTGAAGTCAGTTACTATCCTAGGTAACCTGTCCTTCTTGCAGAATCTGTGCTGTGAACTCCAAGTTATTTTTCAAATTTCAGGTATGGTTTTAATATTTTGTGAGTCTTTGCTTGACTTTCCCATTTTTAAGTATTCAGCTTCTTTATTGATCTCCCAGTACCCTGACCTTACCATTACCATCATATTTTATTTTACCTTATAATCATGAACTGCAAACTTTGTCACCAGATAAATTATAATTCCCTTTGAACTGCCAGAATACTAACAGTATGTTTTATTCACTTTCTATCAACATATATTAGCATAGTTTCTGATATTTAATATCCATTTAATATATACTGTGTGACTTGAATACATACTTTAAACATCAATAGTTTTACATATATCATTCATGGGGTTTATATATATATGTGTTAATAATTTATATTTATACATATAATATGTGTACATGTATATATATGTATATTTGTTTTAAAAGGACATTCAACAGAGCTTCTTCACAATTATTTTCACCCTGCTTTTATTCTGGATCTTATTACTCTTGTTTACCATGGTATGTCTGTGTAAATAAGTATAATTCCTTTTGAATAAATGATTAAGATTTCCTCAATATCTCTCTTTCCTCTTCTCTTATAAAGGGCTAATAGATGATTTCCTCCTGCAGGAAAAATAGTTCATAACTCCAGTTATCTTGCTAGCACTTTAATAATTAAGCATACTTTGAAATATCCATTACAAAACTTTTATCTTTAAAATACTTACATTTTAAAACATAGTATCTGGCTTTTAAAAACTGCTGTAAGCATGAATAATGAAGTGCCTTATTCTTCCTTTATAAAAAGCATCTAACTTAGGTTGAAGTGCTCTGACTTAGCCCGTTAGAATTAAAAAAAAAAAAAACTTTTCCCATCATTCTCACCCTCTCACTCCTCCCTTCCATCAGTAAACATTTGTTTCCAGAAAGCAATCTATGAAAGAATTTGAGGCACAGTTTTGCAATCTCAAATAGCCTCTGCATTCATTAACATGGAGAGACAGCCCTATTTTTCAGGGGCTAGACTCACATTGACCAAGCACACAAAGTCTGATTCTCTATATCATATTTTATACTGCATAAAATGACAACAAAAAACAAACTCTTCTGTGGAGAAGCACATCCATGTTCACAGGACAAGCATGTGTATATCTCTATAACACCGAAGTGTTCTTCGAAGAAGTATACTTAGTGTAAAGCACGTTCTATGTCAGCATGTTCTTCCTTGCCTTTTTCCTAAGCAGATCCTGCCAATATCAGCCTATCTTCAAACATAAACCTACAAGAACAAGAGTCTACCTTTGACCAACCTTTGGTCATTTTGGGTGCTTTGTTTGTTAGTGTGTTGTTTTCTTTAGCATATTAATTTTTCAAATAGATCTTATCTTTATAGGGGATTTATAGTAGACTTCTCTGTTTCTGTAGTCCATCTTTCAAATCAGGATTTTATATAATGTATTTAAATGGTACTTGAAGTAGGGTAACATGTAAGTTTTGTATTACTATATAGAATTTAAATAGTCAACATAAAGTGCATTCCACTTCAAGTTTGAGGGAATTGTGAGAAAATGGGGCGAGAAAAGGAGAACAATGATTACGTACTTGTTCTGCACACTTTGGAGCATCACATGCATTTTTACAATAACACTTTCTCATACTTTCAGTATCTTACTTTTATAAATGAAATGAGTTGCACACGTTACGTCACTCAACAGAGAGCATGTAGGGCAAGGATGTAAACAGTTCAGATTCCCTCATCATTGTGCAATGCCTCCCATCAGCAGAGAAACTTATATGTGAGCTGCTCATTATAAAGAAGCAAACAAAAAACCCCACTAAACCCACAATTAGTCTTCTATGCATTTAATCAGATGCATAATTGCTGCTGTTTTGCTTGGTAATTAAGATATAAGCACTGAACTAATCAGTATAAAGTTGTAATTAATATTTAAAAGTCAGTGTATTTCTGAATCAGAAGAAAAATCTTAGAACAAGAAAGTGTTCTAATGTCTTTCTTAACTAACTTGGGTCCCCTTAATCTTTATTGAACTTTCCTCTAGTTCAGTAACGCTAATGGAATCAGGGTGACTCAGTCTGTAATGTGTAAAGGACCTCCAATTTCTATATTGTAGAAAAACGAAGTTTTCCAGTATCGAAAGCACTTCCCATAGATTGCCTAAAATCAAAAAGTAGATGTTTCACATAGATCAATAAAATGGAAAAATATGAATTTCAGGTGGAAATGTTAATGGGAAATTTGGGGAGATTTTAGAATCTGAAATTAAGTATCAAAAAAAGAAACTAAGGAAAGGCCAAGACAAAGAAAAAAAGTAATCAGGCTGTTTCTGACAGACTAAATGGTATGCATGAAAGACAAAGATTTTTGAAAGATGGGCTTGTTAAGTAGACAATAAACTAATTTGGATGGAATTGATTTGCATAAGAGATTAGTGGTAAGAAGAAAAAAATAGATTAGGACCAGAATAAAAAAGCCCTTAAAATATGTAAAATGTGTGCATAATATTTCCAGAGTCCTTGTGATAGGCAGAATTTTAAAATAACTCCCAAATCCCCTCTCCCTGCTGTAACACACCTTCTACCAATTACTGAGTCACACACTAAAGTACATGCTGCTGTGAAGAGAACTTTGCAAAGGCAAAAAAGATGTCAAAATAGCTCACCTTACAAGATGCAGTCATCCTGGGCAGTCTTGACTTCTTCAGGAGAGTAGAGGGACTAGGACCTTCTAAATTAGAGATGTGAAGCCCAAGAGAAATTTGACATAAGGAAAATTTTCAGTTGTTGGTTTTGAAATGAAAGGGACCCCATATCAAAGATGGGGTGTCTGGAGGAGCTGGTAAGGGTCCATAACTGACATGTAGCCAGGAAACAGACATCTCATTTTGTACTCAGCAAAGAAATTGTCTGCCATGTCCACCTGAGCTTGAAGGAGGATTCAGAGCTCCAGATGAGAACATAGCCATTGACAACTTAAGGTCAGCCTTATTAGATACTAAACAGAAGAGCCATCCAGGCATGCCATGCACGGACTTCTGATCTAAACACCTAAGCAAGAAAGTAGATGGTGTTTCAAGCTGCTAAGATTGTGGTAATTTGTTATGCAGAAATATAAAATTAATACAGACCAATATAAAGCATTCTATCCTCTAAATTTCCTTGTTCCTTTTTTTTATTTAATTTTGATTCACTGAACACAAATGGAGTACAGCTATTGTTTCTCTGGTTGTACACAAAGTAGAGTCACCCCATCTGTGCATTCATACATGTACACAGGGCAATGATGTCTGTCACACATTTTGTTATTATTCTTACCCCCCCACCCCGCCCCCACCCCTCCCTTCCCTCTATGCTATCTATCCTTCCTCTATTCTTGCCACCCTTCCCCCCCCCCGCATTATTCATCATCATTCATTTATCAGAGAGATCATTCGGCCTTTGGATTTTGGGGATTGGCTGATCTAACTTAGCATAACAGCCTCCATCAAGGACCTAGAAATTAGACCAGAGACCCTGCACCTAATAGAAGAGAAAATAGGTCCAAATCTTCATCATGTTGGCCTAGGACCAGATTTCCTTAACATGACTCCCAAGGCACAAGAAATAAAAGCAGGAATCAATGATTGGGATAGAGTCAAACTAAAAAGCTTCTTCTCAGCAAAGGAAACAATCAGCAATGTGAAGAGAGAGCCTTCAGAGTGGGAGAAAATCTTTGCCACTCACACTCCTTGTTACTTTTTATCTTATCTGTAAGATTTATATATATATATATATATATATATATATATATATACACACATATATATGTATATAATATATATGTATATATTTACATTTTAAATAATTTATGATTTAATAGTTTTAGAAAAGGGTTACATACAAAATGTTAAGCACATTATTAATTTCAAAGTAGAAAGAATCCACCAGAAGTAAACTTCTGACTGTTAGGAACAGCAACATAACAGGCATTTGTTACTCAAATGCCCTATTTTAAAACCCTATTTTAGAAGGAAAAAAATACTGATATTTCTCTTCTTTTCTTTGTTATTTCAGCTTGGGCATTTAATTTGCCACATCTACTTAATTTAAATAAGCATTAACATGATAACAAAATAATGAAACAATTTTAGTTTGATTGGAAAGAAATTTTAGAAATTGTTGGAAAACTATCTTTCTCTTTAATAAAAAGTCATTAGTTTCACAATTAAAATTTAAATTAAGTGGAAAGGAAAAGATATTAGGTTCATATTCACTTAGAGACATGGAAACCATTGTGCTTCAGTTCAAAAAACTAATGGAATTATTGAAGGAGATAAGAGAAAATGAATAACAGGTGTATGTTTGATTAAAGCATGGAACGGAACAAAAAGTAGCAAATTTTAAAAACAAACATTATCTTAAAGTAAAAGTTAATGATTTAAAAAATTTTAAACTCACTGTTCTTTCCACTACCTCTTCTTTCATTTCATTAAAATAATAACAATAATCATAGCAATATTCAGGATTTAATTATGTTATAAGGAGAAGTATTTAAAATATAACATGAATATCTAAGTTTTCTTAATTTTCATTTTTAAATTTCATATTATTTAAGAGGAAAATGATTTGGCAGAAAAATTTACAAAGCTCTGTGAAGCTCAGACATTTCCTGATATATAACAAATATCTTTATTTATTAATAAGTGGACTTCTTTAATTATTCAGTTCTTCAAATAAGTAAATTCAGGCCTATGCTTCACTTTTTATTTTATCTGTTTCCAAACCTAATTTTGGAGTTACTGGGTAAGCTGCCAACTGCAAAGAAAACAAACAATTAACTAGTCTTTGGAAAATCCATTCTTAAGACACCAAAATGCTCCCAAATGTTTTGAGAGTCCTCAGATGAACATCAGGCATGCTGTGAGGCAGTTCTATAGGTAGCCATGTCACAGCCAGCACTTCCTCCTGTCCTGTGACTACTGAGAGGAGGTCTACTCTGGGAGAGGGTGCAAGGCTGGCCTCGTGAGCATGCCACAAACAGTCCCACAGGACTCCAAACCCAGAAGAGTACTCCACACTAGAGTTTTAATTCTCCATGATCACTGTCTTGGAATTCTTAATAATTTAATCTTTGAACTTTTGTGGGGTTTTTTTCCTTTTCTTTCTTTTTTTTTTTTTTTTTTTTCAGTGATGCGTATTAAATTCAGGACCTCACAAATGATAAGAAAGTGCTCTCCCAGTAAGCTACATTTCCAGCCCTTTAAATTTTTAGTTTGAGACAGTCTTGCTACATTGCCCAGGCCGGCCTCAAATTTTGATTCTCCTGCCTCGATTTTCCTAGTAGCTGGGATTACAGGTGTTATGGCTTCTTAGGTGTATAGTTTGCCTCAAAAGCTCCTGTGTGAGACAATGCAAGAAAGCTTAGAGATGAAATGATTGGGTTATGAGAACTTAACCTAATCTGTGTATTAATCCCCTGACAGGGATTAAATGGGTGGTAATTGAAGGTGGGTTGGGTGTGGATGGAGGAGGTGGCTTATTGGGAACATGCCTTGCATCCGGTAAGTGGAGTCCATCCACTTCCTCTGCTTCATTGTGGCCATGTCAGGGGCTGCTTTCCTCCACCATACTCTTCTATCTTGATGTTCTAACTCACCTGCAGCCCTGAGGAAAGGAATCCAGTTGGCTATCTATGGACTAAAGTCTCTAAAACTGTGAGACTCAAAATACAGTCTTCCTCCCCTGATTGTTTTTGTCTTTTGTTCACAACAACAGACTTTTGCCACCACACCCAACTTGAACTTGTACATTATAAGGTAAATCTGAAGGAAAAATGGATTATATGCTGGGCATTAAGAGCTTCAGCTCCCACAGGTTTTACGTGAATCTCCGCAAGGCTCTTCAAACACTTTGATAAAATGAGTCCTAGAAGAAGGATCCTAAGCTATTTTCCAAAAGAGAATCCCACACAAACATCATTGTCACAGGAAAAAGAGGACAGCCTACCTACATGTCAATCCTGGATCACACTCTGTTTTCTCTCACTATTTTCATATTCAAGGCCATAACATGAGTTTCCTTTCCACACTTGTAGACTTAAATTGTGGAACTTCTCACTTATCCTTATCATCTTACATCTCCCTTTAATGTAATTACTGCCTCACACAGGGAATTTATTAACCTGCTTAGGGATATCTTAAACTTTTGATCCTTCCCTTCAGATGATTTTCAGATTGTGTTTTTGATCTATGACTTCAGCAGTCCCAATCCAGAGCCTAGATATAATAGCACTATATATTTGCTATGCACTTACTGAACGCTGACTTGGCAACTAACTTGTTTCTGTTAAATCACAATAGTCATAACATACCTTTTTTACAATTTCTATTTTTAATACACAGCTGTTATGGTTTGTATCTGAAATGTCTGTAATGTCCCCTAAAAGCTCATATGTTGAAAGCATAGTCCCCACAGCAGCAAGGTTCAGAGGTGGGGTTATTGGGCAATGATTAGATCATGAGTTACTGATTTCATTAATACATTAATCCATTTGATGGATTAATCAAAAGATACCCAAATTAATTACTGGAAGGTGGGACCTACTTGGGAAGCAGGTCGCTGGGAATGTGCCCTGCGAGGGTTTATGTTGTCCTTGGTGCCGTTTCCCCTCTCTCCCTGTCTGATTTTCAGTTGCCATAGCTGAGCTGCTTTCCTCTACTACCTCCTTCCACCATGATGTTCTGCCTCATCTCAGGCTGAGAAAAGTGGAGCTGGCTGATCATGAACTCAACCTCTGAAATCATTAGCCAAAATAAATTTTTTTATCCTCTAAATTGTTCTTGTCAGATATTTTGGTCATAGCCATGAAAAACTGACTAACACAATAACCTAAGCAGTTAGATGTGATCTAGTAATTTTAAGAAAAGATGGTTTATCTCAGCAAGTATTTCTTGTCCGTGTGCTAGTCAGGCACTGTACTAGGTGATGAGGAATCACATGACCAATAGCAGAGTCCCATATATGAAGAATCCTATAGTCTCTAAAGTCCACGATAAGCTTGCCTACTTTGGGAGTGTTATACCCCTTTCCTATCTCCATATTTGTCTTTATTACACTGAAAAGAACATGGATCAGGAAGAATGTAAGGAGATATCTGAGACTTGTCCAAAAGAAAATAGAGTAAAAGTTGATCTAGTGAGCTTCTTACTCCTCACTCCTGGTATTCTCCTATATCTGTTTTCCAAGAACATCAGTCTGTCCATCCATATTCTTATAGTCCAGAAGTTTCAGTGCATTGACTTAATTTGTCATCCTTTTCCTTAAACTGAATAGGGTTTCAAAATTATCTTTTGCTTTATTTGTACTTCAATCTTCCCATCTAATTAGCAGAGTGTTAGAATAATGTTTGCCTGGATAGAGTATAAATAGTGGCATAATACAAATACAAGTTTGTATTACAAAATAGAATGTTCAGCATTCCAAAAGATTTCTTGTACAAAATTTATAGATATAAAAGTATAAGAAGCGTAAGTTAAAATAAAAAGGTGGGGCTGGGGATATAGCTTAGTTGGTAGAGTGCCTGCCTTGCAAGCACAAGGCCCTGAGTTCAATCCCCAGCACCACAGAAAAATAAATAAAAAATAAAATAAAATAAAATAAAATAAAAAGGTACATCACACTCACACACGAAACGTGAACATGATATTTATAATAATTAGGACTATACTGAATCCAATTTTTGCTATTATCTCTGTAATATTTGACAAATGATTCAGCCATCATGAAGTTCAGTTACCTTATTTCTAATAAACAATGATAATAAAATACTTCCTAGAATAGAGATCTATTTCATGTATTTAAGATAATAAGCAAAGTTCCTGGTGGAGTACCTGGAGCATCATATACACAAAAAATTCCAGGTTAGAATTTTCAAGTAAAATTAACCTAATCTACAGAAACCTTATAAATTTGACTCTATTTAGATATTGTAAGCCTTCATCTTTAAGTATTTATTATTACAGTTTCTGTAAGACATGAATAAAAATGTCCATAAATATTGCAATTTGCTGATGACAAATTGTATAAAGTATAAAATTTCCTCATTTATTTTTAAAAATGTTACATGAAAATCTAGAAAGTACTGTCATAATTTTATTGAAGAAAACTGGGCCCAAGAATTATTAAGGGTCTTGCTCAGGTCACAGTAGCATTAGTAACAAAGTCAATGTAACTCTTCATAGACCCTCTATGTACCCCTTTACAACACCACACTTACAAGGTGGAAACTAAAGTCCAGCCACTCCAGCTTTCTGTCTCCAGAAGCTTTCTACCTGACTGCTTTTAGAGAAGGATGCTCTACTGCCTCTTACTCTTGAGACACTCAAGGATTCAGTTCTAATTGTCTTTCATGTTTTAAACCTGCTATAATTAAGCTTTTCTCTAGTAGTATATTTAACAAGCATATTCTTTTCTAAGGGGTCTCCTGTAATTTGGCCCTATATTAAGCTTAAATTTCAATAAGATCCATTCACAGCAGGTTGGATGAGAATAAGCAATTATGTCACTTTAATTTCTCAACAGTGATCATTTTAAGAATGATCATGTGATATTCTAACAAATGAGATAGTGAAATAAATTGACTTGAAGGCCTTCTCAGAATCTGTTCACTCTCCTAATAAAGAGCAAAAAGGCAGGTTATTCTTTTTTCCTGTCCTGGGACTTTACCATCTACATTGTAATACCTAGATCTAATCTACAACAACTCTCAAGCTATCCACTAAGCATGGCAGAGGAGGAAGATGGAAAGTCTTAATGTCATCATTAATCAGATGAATGTCATCCATCTGGACACTGTTAGGTGAAATAGTGGGTACCTTTATTGAGCAAGTCATTTTAGGTGGTTTCTCCAATAGCTGCCTTCATGAACACGCCAACTGATAAGGTTAAGGTAAGCCTTCACCAAAGTTCTCTGATTCCTTGTCTAGTGCCTTTTAAAATGTTATATCACATTACTGGGTACCCATAAATATTTATAATTATAATTTTTCAATTTACAATAAAATTCAAAAAACAGACCACACCTGGGGAAATTCACCAATTCCTATTAATATAAAAGTCTTAGTGTTGATTACTCTAAGAAAAACTCTTTTAAACAATTTAGGAAAAAGTCATACTTACACCTTAAAATACACACTTTTTTCCATAATCAATCAATCCTTCACACTGCAGCCAGAATGATAAAACATAAACTAAATGTCTTAAACTTACTTAAAATTCTTTTGAAATTCCCCAGACTTTTTGCTTATAGCAATGTTTCTAACCCAAGGCTGAATATTTTAATAACTTGGGAAGATTTTTAGAAGTAACGATGCCAGAGATTCTGACCTACTAGGGCTGGGTGGCTTGGGCATCAAAATTTAAATGTTCAGCCAAAATTGAAAACTTCTTTCCTAGAGATTTAATTCATTCAGTTTAGGGTGGTACCTGAAAGCTATATGTTTTTGTTTTGTTTTTGTCTTAAACTCTACAAGTGATTGCAATGTAGCCAGATTTGAGAATCATTGACTCTGGACAAAGTACAAGTTTCATAACTTGGGTACAATACAGGTTATTATCTCTTTCCAAGTATCTTCCAAATTCCTCCCTTCAATCCTTATATATGAATTCGAATTTTGTTGCATTTCACATAACAAGAACTCAAAACCAGTGACTTAAATGTAATAAAGTGTATCTTCTCCTGTTTTTTCAAAAAGTTTGAAGATATACATTGATGGTTCCAAAGTGTTGTCAAAATCTCACACAGCCCTTTATTTTATACCTCAGTGGCTAGAAATGAATCATATGAACAAACCTGGTCACAAGGGAGGTTGACCACATTGCCATTACAAATAAAATCAGTGCTTTAAACTAATTGGAAAATACAGCATTGGTTTACAATTGTCTTCCTGTAACAAACTACATGAAATTTCCTCAAACTCATCATGATGCTTCCCTCCCTATGTACCTTTATCAAATTGCTGAGTTATTTCTCTCTTTTCAAGTCTAAACTCAATGGCCATGTTCACTAAAAGACCTACTGCCTTCCCCCATGTAAAATTCATTTCTTTCTCTCTCTCTCTCTCTCTCCCCATCTTTATATAGACTACCATGTGGGAAGTATTATTGTATATATTTGCTTACATAATATTCTTTTTTTAGAGAACTATTTCCTCCTTGAGGGAACAGAGTTTTATAATATTAATATATCTAACATCTGTGATAATGTATAGAAAAGTGGTTAGGGAAAAAACCTCATGCATTGATTCAGCCTCTGGGTTTATAACAAAATTTCCATTGATAGAATTCAGGTAAGTCTAATCTCTCAGTACCTCAGTTTCCTTTTTTATAGTTTCATATTTGAGTAAAATAATAATGCCTATGTGAGAAAGTTATTTTGAGAGGGAAGTGAGTTAATAAGCCTACAACACTTAGTACCTAGCACATGTAAGTGCTATAAATATAAAAACTGATTTTTAATACATTTCCCAGGACAAAATTATGCCATACTTATTAAATAAATGAATCATCCATATGTGCTGATTGACAGGTTTTAAATTATGAAGAGATTTATATAAGAGTGACCCAGAAGCATGAAACTTCATCTTTCCAACACAGAGTGGGGATATAGTTTGAATGAAAATACGAACAGCTCAGGTGGAGCTTTATTTCAGTAAGACCTCAAATCCATGTGACATATTTCAAATGGTACAATTCAGTGGAAGTAATGTTCACATGTGAATACAATAAAAGCAGGAAGCTTCATGAAGGAGGTGGAGTTTGAACTGGATGTTAAAGGCTTCACAGAATGTATGTCCAGGGAAAAGTTGTAACATTTGTCAAGAAATGTCATTGTGGTATGTTTTTGAGACAGAGCAACCTGACTGGAACAGAGCTTTCAATCTGGATGTAGATTACAAAGAAAAAAAAATACATTTTCTAAGCATATATTGCCTGAACAAGGTTTTAGGCACTCTAATAGGAGTTTTATTGCCAGGTTAAAAAAAAAAAAAAAAACCTGGTCATGCCTGGTCATGCCTCAGATACATGCCTGGTCATGTATCTGAGTGGTGGAGCACTTACCAAACATGCATGAGGCTTGAGTTTGATCCCCAGTATCACAAGAAAAAGAATGTTGTAGATAGAGTGATAACATAGTAAAAACGAATTCTAAAGAAAGTTAGATTATAAATTTGGTGCAAGTAAGGAATATCATGATTATTTTATTGTGTAAAAAGTTTATGATTGGGTGGTATGTAGGAATATTTCATGAAAGCATAAATTAAAACCAAGAAGAATAAAAGATGGAGTAACGTTAATTAGATGCATGAAAACACATAGCACCCCAGGTACACGTAAAGCAGGAGATCATCTCCATGTACACAAATTCTTGAAACACAGCTAAACTAATATATCTGTACAAAATACATTGGAAAATATCTGGGTAAAATAAGCTTTCTACTTTAACACTGTACTTGCATTTATATTTTTAATTTATATGCTGTGACACTATTTACCCAAACACCTCTTTCCCCAAGCTACTGAATCTATGAAACTTTATCTACATTGATCAGGAAGTTCAAAATGAATTAATACTTAGGAAGGACTCCTACTCAAACTCCCTCAGTATAAAAATATTTCTGCTTAAAATCATGTTTCAGCTGGGTGTGGTGGCACACTGTAATTCCAGTGGCTTGGAAGGCTGCAGCAGGAGGATCCTGAGTTCAAAGTCAACCTCAACAGAAGTGAGGTACTAAGCAACTCAGTGAGAACCTGCCTCTAAATAAAATACAAAATAGGGCTGGGTATGTGGCTTAATGGTCAAGTGCCCCTGAGTTCAATCTCTGATACACCCCACCCCAAAAAATCAGGCTTCAATACATTGGTTCATTACTTATCTTTACCCAAAACTATAACCTTCTCTATATGCCTTCCCTTTGCAATTTGCCTAAATTTTATATATTATTTGGGATTAATTTAATTGCAAGAGAATATCTACAGAGATGTCAGTAAGGTGGTGACATAGGACCCTGAGGCCCTGCTTGCTCTGATGGAGACATCAAGTTAACACTCATATAAGGATCCAATTTCTTTAGTGAAAAATCCAGAAACCAGTTGAAGCTCCTGTGCCCCAAGTGAATTCGAAACCAGCTGTATCAAAGCCAACAGGAAAATTTGTGGTTCCCTCTCATCATAGTCCCTCCCTCAGAACAGCATTCACTTGAGAGAAACTCTCAAGTTCTGATTTCCCCACTGGGATAGGAAAAGAAGATTAGACATCCAATGTCTGACTTTTCAATAGGTCTGCCCAAGGGATAGCATTCTACCTCACTTGCCTCAGAGCACTACAAGAGCCTGACATATTTGATATGTCTGGGAGAAAATGAGAAAAACATTTTTTTTTTAAATATACTGTGTGGGCAGGTTGCTATTCCATAGAACTACAGTGTAGCATATAGAAGCAGATACAGTTTGTTAGCCTTTCCCTGTGGGTGGGAGAAGAGAAGGGTGGAACACATGTTAGAAGTTTCAACTTTGGGGAAGCTTTCCCAATGGATGTATTTATGTATCGCTCAACTTGAACACTATGGGACTGACATATGCAAGATGCCTAGGGGCTGCTGAGAGTATAAAGATCTGGCTGGTACAAAGTGTT
The DNA here is from genome assembly GCA_020662805.1 of Glaucomys volans. Lineage (NCBI taxonomy): Eukaryota > Metazoa > Chordata > Mammalia > Rodentia > Sciuridae > Glaucomys > Glaucomys volans. Next base: position 78,254 of record JAJEJO010044374.1, on the reverse strand, counting down.
TTATAGTTCACATATAGCAGATACCAGGAAGAGCAAAGATTAAAAGACACACTTCTCTATTTAGGAAACTATTCCCACAAATATGGAAATGATAATCTACATAAAAGTTTGGACAGGACCCCAGAATCTCTGGTGAGGCTGTTAGTGAAGGTGTTTCCCTGTAGGGAGCCAGACTACAAAGACCGGCAGTTTTTTCACATATGTGTATTCCTACACGATCTTACAATGAACACGAAGAAAGAAAGGAAAATAGTCCAATCAAAGAAAATAGTAAATCTCTAGAAACCAACCCCAAAGAAAGATGCATATGAATTACCCAATAATAAAATTCAAAATAACTTTCATAAAGATATTGATATGCTCAGGAACACAATGTATGACAAAAAATTACAATTTCAATCAAGGTATAGAAACCATTAAAAATAACCAAAGAGATATTTTGGACTTGAAGAATGCACTAATGAAATTGAAAAATTCAACAGAGAGATTCAACATCAAACTTGATCAAACAGAAGAAATATTCAGTGAACTAAAACACAGGTCACCCACCCAGGACCAAAATGTAAAAATAAAATTTGAAGAATAATGTAGCCAAAAGGACTATGGGACACCATCCAGTGTACTAATATACTCCTTATGAAAATCCCAGAAGCAACAGTGAGAAAGAAAGTAGAGGAAAAGTTATTGAAAGTAGTAATGGATGACAACTTGCCAAATCTAGGGAAGGAAGTGAATATTAATATTCCAGAAGCTTAGCATCTTCTAAATAATATAAACCCAAATGAATCTACACCAAAATATTATAATTAAATTGTTGAAAGGCAAGAATGAGGAGTGGATTTTGTACAGAGTGTCAGGAGTGACGTGTGTTACAAGGAATACCTCCATCAGTGGATTTCTTAGCAGAAACTTTACAAACAAGAAGGAAATCGAATAATATATTCAAAGCACTAAAAGAAAAATAAAAAGTGTAACCAAGAATGTTATAGTCAGCAAAAATGTCTTTTAAAAATGAAGCATAGATTAAAGACATTTTCAGGCAAACCAAAACTAAAGAATTTTCATCAGCACTAGACCTGCCTTTAAAAGAAAGAGAGATTTCTTCAAGTTGAAACAAAAAATAATGTTAAAGAGCAACATGAAAACATTTGAAAATATAAAATTTGCTGATAACAGTAATTATAGAGACTAATATTATAATGGTGGTGCATAAAATCACTTTTTGGTGATGAGAATAAATTCTTTAGTATTACAAAGTGCTTAGAATATCATGTTATAAAATGATTTATGTCATCATCACCATCACCATCATCATCATCACTTCCACCATTCAATCCTTGGTTTTTCAACTTCACATTTGTAAAACACCAAAAAATATCATATGTAATATTAACTCTTTAATACTTTATATGAGATTTAAATAATCTCACTTTTAAAATGTAGCCTCCTTCTAAATGATACTATATTTGAATTTAAAGTTTTCATGGTTTTAAGATGATATGTTGTTGTTCAATAGGTATGAAGTTTCTGTTATGCGTGATGAAAAATTTCTAGGTATCTGTTGTACAACACTATACCTAACATTGTTCACTTAGTAATTCATTAAGAGAATAGACCTTAGGTTAAGTGTTCTTAGCAGTGTATATACCAGAGTGTTCCAGAATACATAATGAATATATAATGCTAAAATAATTACCACAAAATGGAAATGATCAACAAAATGGCAATAGTAATCCTTTCCTATCAATAATTTCTTCAAATGTAAATGGTTTAAAGTCCTCAATGAAAAAATAGATAGATTTAATGAATATAAAAACATGATTCCCATTTTCAGTAAGAAACCTACTTTAGATTTAAGGGCATATAGGCTAAAAGTATAAGGATGGAGAAACCTATTTCATGAGCCAAAGGAGAACAGGATTGGCCATAGTTATATCATATAAAAACATAATTTAAGTCAAAACCTGTCACAAGAAACATGGAAAGATATTATTTAATGATATAAGCTAATTCATCAGAATAATGTGACAGTTACTTTTAAAAGTTTCAGTTATAAAAAATGAAAAAGTTTTAGAGATCTGCCATATAATATTGCTCTTTTCTAACTACACCAGACAGTAATATACAATTTAAAATTTGTTAAGATACTAGATAGTGTTATACATATGTATTTACAACAATGAAAAAATAGACTACCTAATGGAAAATGGAAAATAACTAAAATTTTTAGAAATTGCATCATTGCAAATATCCAAATGTTGAAGGTATAGTGGTTTGCAGCTTCAACTAAGTCATGCCAATTACCCAAGTACTTAATTTTGGGGGGAGGTCCTATAAGCCTTAGCATATTGGCTTGGTATTAAGTTTATCACTTAAAATTGCAGCATGACTTACACACTATTAGGCATTACATTGAGAAGTGGCATCTGGGTATAGGTCTTTCATTTTCCTAGAAAGTCCTCATGAAACTTCCCATGCCCTATTTGCCAGTATAGGGCCAGGTAGCTGCATGTCTTTTTGTCCTAGCTGCATGTCTTTTTGTCCTAGCTGCAAAGATGGTTAGGAAAGTAAGTACATGGCAACTTCAGACTCTATAGCGGTGGAATGCAATGCTTAAAAAGCACAGACTCTGGAACCAGACTGCCCAGGTTCAGATTCCATGTCCCCCACTTAACAAATCGTATAATCTCAGGCAAGCTACTTTACCACTTTTAGCTCACTTTCCTCATCTGAAATGCAAGGATAACAACTCAGGAAGTTCTTGTGAGAATTAAATAACATATGTAAAGTGCACAGAGCCAGGTCTGGCACACAGCACAAGGCTGGTGAGTGAGTGACGGGCAAAAGGAAAGAATCAGCAGACCAGTGGAGGGACAGAGCTGAACTCACTTACAACCCCTACAGTGAGCTTGCTTACTGTGTAAACAACAGCAACATCTTCACCAAGACAACACTCCATCTACCTCTACCTCAAAGCTAGGGAAACTCAACATGTTTTAGCAATTTTATTTAAACATGTGAGGCTGCATAACTTGATTTATTTTTATTTTATTTTAAGTGGCAGGCTTTGGGGAGGCTTCTTTGTACTTTATTTTATCCTAGACTTATTTCATAGTTTTCTGTGTTTAGAGAATTCAATGGTTTTTCTGTAAAAATGCCTAATGCAGGGTCTTTCACAGTGCCTGGCACAGAGGTTCTCAATGTATTTGTGTTTTTATTTCGTGTTGTTATTTCTCCTGTGGTTTTGCCCTGCCAATGCACTGTGGGACACTATCAAAGTATGCATGAAATCAACATGTAACCACCAGATTATTCCCACTTCATGTCTTCAACATTTTTTAGCAGTTAGAGGTTAGAGGTTCATTAAAGAAAAAAAACATAAAAAATAAATTAAAACAATGAAAATGAAATAATTAATTTGAAAAGGAATGGAAAAGATGTAAATAATATTGGGAATGGTGACTGGGTAGAATTGTCAACCGATTCTACCTGTTTCTCATTCTTTTTGGGGAGGGTAGGAATTGAACTCAGGGGCACTCTACCACTGAGCCACATCCCAGCCCTTTTTTGTATTTTATTTAGAGACATAGTCTCACTCAGTTGCTCCGTGCCTTACTTTTGCTGAGGGTGACTTTGAACTTTCAATCCTCCTGCCTCAGTCTCCTGAGCTGCTGGGATTACAGGTGTGGGCCATTCACCGTCCCCAGCTCATTCTTTTTCATCTGCCTCAAAGCATAATTTATTAACTACATCATGGGTTGAGTTTCTATGTTTACTCATACAAAAATGTGAAAATCAAGTGCAGTTTGTAAATTTCTTTCTTATTAACAGAGCTGAACTTTAAATCTGTTACTGCAGGGAAAATGACACAAAATATAAGATTTTGTCAACCCTGCTAAATTCAACTTGAAGAAACAAAATCTCTTTTTTTAGGTAATTTCTTCTTCTGACCTCAGGTACTTTCTCAGTATTTCAAATCTCCACCCAGGCCCCAAAAGTGTAGAAATAATTGCAAAGTTGTCTTCAGCATGAAGAAAATTAATTTTATAATTTTGGGACTCTCATCTGCATGAACCTCTTCAAAGGATTCATAATTTAAAATTATTTTTAAAGTACTTCTTTTGCTACCATATAGGTATCAGAGCCCTCTACTGAGGGTTTGCATTATATTATCTTATTCAACAGAAGAAATCAGACAGAATTCTTGACTCATGGAATTTTTTTCTGGAAACACACTGGTCTCCATATGCTATGACTCATCTGAACTACACCCTGCAATGGTCATTTTTGAGTTCATTATTCTCAGATGACTTACAGACAGGAAAAGGATGGCATAGAACACACCATTTACTTTCAGTCTCACAGTGGCTGCACAGAGTAGGTTTTTACCTTTTTTATCAATCTTCTTATCATCCTCTGAATTATTCTACCAGAACCTCCTGCCCACAAGATGAGTTGGTTTGTTTCAAACTGACCTTGGGAAAACATGAAAGTTGCTTCAGACTCAGCTCACCTCAAACTCACTGTAGTACTAAACCATGCCATTTTAGAAGTAAGTACATTCAGGCCAGGTTCATTGGTGCACACCTGTAATCCCAGTGACCTGGGAGGCTGAGGCAAGGGGATGGAAAGTTGGAGGTCAGCCTCAGCAACTTAACAAGGCCCTAAGCAACTTAGCGAGATCCTGTTTCAAAATGAAAAATAAAAAAGGAACAGGGATGTGGCTCAGTGGTTAAGTGCCCTTTGGTTCAATTCACAGTATCCCCCTCCCCAAAGTGAATACATTATGTGTAGAGGCATTTGATCCTTCTTAGCATACCCTTGGAAGATTGCATGAGGAAGTCTTCAGCGGGATCTCCTTCCAGATCCTAAATCAGAAGAGATGCCAAAATACTCCTGCAGGAAATATTCTCTTCCCTTCTCCTCTCCTTCAGTCTGCAGCCTATGTGAATGAGGTGGGAGCGCTAGTCATCACTATTTACCCCTTTGCCCCTTATTGCTGCACAGGATTTTCACCTGCAGTCTTCATAGCTCAATAAGCAATAGCTTTTAAGCTTTTTTTCAAAATGGTTTACATAAAGAGTAAGCCAAAAAAACCAAAAAAATGTGTGTGTGTGTGTGTGTGTGTGTGTGTGTGTGTATAAAACTGGAATTGGTTTTATAAGCATGCTGTTTTAACTTTCTGCACACAATCATTTATCCTACTCAAGCCAATTTCACTTTTTAAAGTGATAGTTGTGACCAGAAACGAGGCTCTAATGATGGGTCATGGTAATCACTGCTTTCCACAAGGCAGCAAAGTTCATTGTTTGGCTATAATTAGAAGAAACTCTATGATATAACACACCACTATAGGTAGATCTGAAATGATGTATGAGGTTCAAAGAAATCTAAAAAATCTAATAATTATCTAGAATCCTCAACATCTGACCTTCCCAGAGATTATCTTACTAGGAGATGGGAAAGGGAATATTGAGACCTAATTTGAAACTTAAAATATATTTGTCCCAGGTAAGGAGGTTACAAACTTTTTCCTAAAGAATCAGATAAATATTTTAGGTGTTGAGAACCATGTTACCTCTGTTAAAACTACTCGTCTCTGCTTTTGTAGCAACAAAGCAGCCATAGACAATATGTACACAAATGAATGCAGCTGTGATTTAATAAAGTCATTTAATAAAACAGGTAGAAGTTTGTCAACCCTTGTTTGAGATAAAAAGGATTGTGTTTATTGCCGTTATGATATGTATGACATTTTGTAATTATTCATTTGTAGATTTACTCATCTCTCTATTATTTTCCCCACTTAACTCCAAGATCCATGGGAGCACAGGCCTTATTTTTTTATTTTATCATTGCATCCACAAAGGCTTGCACATAGCAAGAATTAATGAAGCTTTAATATGTCTGTTAACTTGCAAAATGATTGGAAGAATAATCTGCTGATTAAGCAAAACTGTTTATTTAATTTTTATAATAAAGGACAACACCACCTAGATGGGCCTTACCAATATTTCAGAAAACATAATGTGTTTGGGGGAGGTTGGAAGGTTCTATGACCTAGAGTGGGTAATTTTTTTCATTTTTTTATTTTGAAATAATTATAGTTTGAAAGAAATTCGTAAGAATAATACAAAGAAGTTCAATGTACCTTTTCTTTAAGTGTTCCCTCAAAGGTCCTATTTTATGCAACTGCAAGATAATATCAAAACCAGAAGACATTGGAGCCATCTATAGATTTCATTCAGATTTCATCAATTTTTATATAAACTTGTGTGTGTGTGTGCATGTGTGATTCAATGAATGCTTTTCACATGTATAGATTCATGTGAATGCTAACATAATCAGGACACTGAACTGTTCCATTTCCACAAGGATACCAGCACTGGCCTTTATAATCATGATCAATATCCGTATCTACCCTTGACCAAGAAATTTGTTCTTCATCTCTATAATTATTCCTTAACACACTATATAAGTAGAAAAATGCAGTATGTAATATTTTAAGATTAGTTTTTTTCACCAGCATAATGCCCTTGAGAGCCACTGAAGTTATTGTGTACGAACACTTCATTCCTCCTTATTACTGAATAATACCCCATTAAGTGTATATTACACAATACATTTAATCATTCATTTGGAAAAAACTGTTTCCAGGTTTAAGTATTAAAAATAAATATGCCATGAACATCAGTAGGCAGGAATTCAATGAATGAAAGCTTACATTTTTTTGTGAGATAAAATCCATACATGCCATTTCTTAGTAGTGTGATTAGTTTTATAAGAATCTTCAAACTAATTTCAACAATGATTGTTATTACTTTAATATGAGGTATCCCCAAAAGTTCAGGAGATGTTGTAGCAATGATGAGAGGTGAAATGATGAGAGTATGAGAGTTGCAACCTAATCAGTGGATTAATCCATTTGATGGATTAGCAATTTGAAAGGACTACTGTACTAGATGATAACTGTAGGTAGATAGTGTGTGGCTGGAAGAAGTAGGTCACTGGGGACATGACCTCAGGGTTTAGTTTGTTCCTGGTATCTGTAGGAGCTGAGCAGTATTCCTCTGCTATGCCCTCCTCCATGATATTCTGCCCCACCTCTGGACCCGAGGTCTGCAGTCATCTACCATAGACTGGACTTCTGAAATCATGAGCCCAAAAGAAACTTTTCCCCTCGAGGTTTTCCTTGTCACATACATTTGTTCATAGAGATGAAAAGCTGACCAAACAATGGCTAACCATTCTTTCATCAACTGACCAAAAAAAAAAAATCCAGTTTGTCCATGTCCTCAGTAGCATTGGCTATTATACTATTGCATATATTAGTTATTCTAATGGGTGAGTTGCAACACATCATCATGTTTCAACTTATATGTACCAATAGGCTAGTGATGCTGAACATCTTTCCATGAGTATTATAAAGTGTAAAGCTGATCAGAATTGAGTAGATTATGGCAGAGTTTATATTCTAGCCAAGTGTGTCTAGCAAGCAAATCCTGAGTATTAAAGCAGAGTACTGATAAAGAAACTCTTAAATTAGTTTAAGATTTGAATTTCAGTAAACAATATTTATTGGAACATGTAGTGGTTTCTGTTTTCTCTCATTACTATTTAGAAAAAGAGAATTATACTTCTCTCTTCTTTAACCCTTGATAAAAATGTGAGTTTAGTGTAGAAACAAAACAGAATGCTGTTTTTGATATGTTTTTACCTGATTGAATGAACATTTGAACATCCTTATTTTGAGGTTTAACTCATTTTCTCTTGTAACAATAGCATGTTCATTTAGAATTATTTAAAACTCACCCAATTTCAAAATTAGAATAGTAAATATACATTCTATGTTTGGCCCCCCCAGAGGCAAAAATTACATAAAATTTTAATTTTTTTAACATTTTGTTAATGAAAGAGATTATAACATTTTCTATCATCACAGTTTAGCATGTTATAGGACTCAAATTATCTCAAAATAACAAGTGAGGAATTATACTACTGTAATATATTGGAAAATGTTGCTTTGTCACTTACCAGATGTTTTTCTATGGGTAACCATTCAAAATTTTATTTTACTTTTCTGCATAGTAAAAATTCTTGTTACGCACACAGTAAATGTAAAGATCAAATGAGTTACCTTAAACATAGTTCCTTTATATGTAAGTGCTACAACTTTTATGAAAGTGTGGGGTTCTTAGCTTTCAGAAGGACTTCCTGCATGGTACAGCAGAGAGATTAGCAAATAAAAATAAAGTTGAATTGCTGCTTTTTAAACAGTTTTACCACTTACTAACTGAGCTCTTAATAAAATCTACCTAAGTAGTCTTCATCTACTTAAGCATCAGGCTCCTCATTGCCGACAGTGAAGATGACCACCTTGTTCATGAAGGTTGCTTGAAGAATAAACAGAATTTGTGAAGTGCTTTAAATAATGCTTGATACATAATAAATACTTAGACATTATTAAATTACTAAATCATATTACTATGGATATCTTTGACAAAAAGATTTTATTATCCTTTGTGCTTTTGTTAGTAGTTCATAAAAAGATTCTTTCAATAGATTATGAATCTTTCAATAGATTATGAATTTAAATTTATGAATATTTAAAATACATCTATTCTCAATGACTTGATTACACATTAGAACCACTAAATGCTTTTATATGAATTAATACTGTAACAAATTAATATTATGAGCTTAATAAAGAGTATCAGGTTTTATCTTTATAGATATTTTGTTAATATTATCAATAATGTATAATTTACAACTCTAGGGATTTCAACCCTATTTTTCTTTCATAATTGCTTTCAGAAGAGTTTTCTTTCACAAATTCTGACATTTCCTATTTTTTGCTTAAATGAATTGGCATTTAAAGTTGTTCACAATGCAACTTTGCTCTGTGGACCAATAGAGAAAAAGAAAAAGCACAACTTAAAAAATAAAAACAAAGTTTTTAGGTCCCAGATTTATCATAGTGCCATTTTAGAGCTAAGACCAAAATTCTTAAAAACTATTTCAGTATAAACATACAGTTTGGGGACAGATCTGAATAGTAATTTTAGTGCTATATTTTATTTCACTCAGTTCAAATGTATTTCCATCCCTTGACTTGGTCTTAGTTTGTTTACTCTGTGTATACCCATGATAATGACACTTTATCCAATTAATTTTGCTGACCTTTATTTATTTCTTGACCTTTTGTCACAAAATAGCATTAAAGTAAACAGTAAATTAGGTTTATAATCAAAAAGAAAATATTACTGCCATATTCTTTTGCAATTTCAAATTTCTAAGTGGATGTTTTGGGGAAAAAGAATAATAAAGAGCAATGGACAAATTTAAAGGTGCATTTTCATTTGATTTGCCTTCATTAACTTTTTCTCTTGTATTATCCATTAAGGGAGACAGATAATTCCATTCAACCTTCCTCTTTCATAAGTTTTCTTCAGTAAAAGGCAGAAGGACTCTATCCCTCCTGGGGCAATTGTTAAAATAAATTAATTTTGTTTTGCTTTAGTTTCTTTACCTATGAGATGGACAAGGGTGAGCACTAACCTAAGTAATATGCAAAACATTCCAGGGTAATTTTAATATTGTTTATATACTACATTTTGCAGTTGCTGACTCATGTTTTGAAAATTATACTCTAAATAGTAAAAGTTGGATACTTTTTCCTCCTGGAGATTGTGACATGGAATAGAACTGAGAAAATATTTGTGGTTTATGATTATTTATTGCACAAAATCAAAAAAGAAGTGTTACTACACACTGCGGAAATAGTTTCCTATAGAATCAGGATGCTGGTGCTTTATAAAACCTCAGTCCCCTTTAGGTAAATTTACGGTAATGCAATTCTACCTGAATATGAGTGGAACAGACAAGGAGACTAAATGAGAATGATATGGACCTCTATGTCACACATACACACACACACACACACACACACACACGCACACGTGCACACACACAGAGACACACACATACACACACACAGGCACAGCTGCCAAGTCCTACCAAAATGCTTAAAAGAGTCATTTAATTATAAGCTATTGAACTAAATTGTAGAGAAATTAGTTGGGAGCTGACAACAAAAATCATACCTGTTCTGTCACTTCTCCAGGAAGGCATGACCCCTTCTCATTTTGCATCCCCTGAAAGCACTTCAGTCTCCTCACTGCTGATTCATTTGCGACCAAATTTTTAGAATGTCAAATAAAGCCCACTTTTGTGTTTGAAAATACGTTTGAACACTCCAGTCCAGAGGACGTTGTCATTTTTCTAATTTGATAACATTTAAAGGCCAAAACAATTTAGCATCTGAAATGTTGTATATTTTTTAATTTCATTGTTCCTGAATCGGTCCAGGTAAATCTTGTCTTTCCCTAAAGAAGAAAAAGATCATGTGTGTTACTACTTTTAAATCAGTCAGAGATGGAGATGTATATGTCTTTTTGAGGACACTTGGAGAGCATTTTAAAAAAATGAGAGAAAAAAATCCAAAATTGATTTTAGGGAATTGAGAGATTAAGCCTTCTCTAAAATTTGAAAGTCTATATTTTCATCATTGTGCATTACAGGAACATCAAATTTAAAGATTTTCTTCTTTTTCTCCTTGCTTTGGTCCTACTCTATCCATCATTTCCTTCTTTCCTTCTTGCTTTCCTTCCTCTTTCTTCCTTGCATTCTCTCCTTTTGTCCCCCTTAGAATTTTATTAGTTTGCATTACTTCAGTGATGGCATATGTAACAAGGGAATCCTCAAAACTGACTCTATAATTATACAAATAATTTGGATGACAATCTCTAAAATATCAACTTCATCTTCCAGCAGTTTTTGTATCTGGATATCAAAATATCATCCATTTGCTTAGGCAAAAGAATAATATTACTTAGGCAAAAGAATAATATACTAGAACGGAAAAGTGAGAATTATAAAGCTATCTTCTGAGTGCATTCAAGAATGTCACCTATTAATTTTTTAAAACAATTGCTTTCTGTCAATAAGTAAATATTATTGAACATTCTGAGAGAAGTTCAAAAAATAGCAGCCTAAATGCATGATCAAAGGCAAATGTATTTTAATATAGTCTTTTGACCAAAGGAAGGATTTTAGTTCCATCTGTATATTTCTGGCATTCTAAGCTTGAAAGAGGATAACAATTTGCTAGTAATATGCAAATGATAATTTTCTATACAACAATATTGGAACTAAATTGAATCATTTCATTTATATTCTAAAGATGCTAAACCAAATACTTGAGACATTTAGAAATGTAGCTAGGTAAAAATCTTTTCTTCTATGTTATTGATAAAAAATACAAATGCAAAATTTCTTAACTTTAAATCTTAATATACATTTGATATTAACTTTCCTGTTAATTGGTACTTATTTACCCAAGCTAAATTAGTCTTTCACAATTACACTGTGTAAACTTGCAAAAATGTATGCATATTCTAAAATTTGCTTTGATTTCTTTCATTATTAATCATTTATAATACCAAAGATCAATGTATTTATGCAGTAGAGTGGAATTTCTGCAATTATTTAACTGGAGTGATCTTTGAATTTATTTTCTATTACTGAAAAGTTTTGATTAAAAAGAAGATTAATGTAGATTAATGAAATACTTTTCTAGTAAATTAAGAAAAAATACCTTATTTAATCTTTTCATTTTTTAAAATTTTTGTTTGACCACAAAAGAAATATGTTCAGTTTTTCATTTGTTTGCTCTACACTTGATGTAAGTATATGCTATAGGAATGCTGACTAATGTACATGGAAGGGATTATCATTGATAAAGAATAAATTAATATCTAAATAGTATAAGCAGAATCATTACTGCATATTGTCCCAGTATTAATTATCAATTATTGCATATTATCTCATGTGTCACAGTTTGTAAAGTACTTTGACACATGATCTTTTTGACGTACTAAGTGAAACTGGAAAGAAAAAAATGGATAGACAGGAAACAGGAGAAAATTAGAGTGTATAGAATTAATGTAGATATGCATGCCCTAATATGTGGTATGTGTGTATATGTTCATTTACATGGCAAGGGAAAATTAAAATTAAATCTGGAATTAACATTGCTCATCAGATGAAGCATTTAAGTAAGATAGGAGGCTTTTCTGTATTAAACAGTTGGGCCAATGTAACCAAAAGGACTATGAAAGGAAAAAGGAGGCCAAGAGACAGTCAAAGTGATGTGATGATGAAAAGTCCAACCAGCATGAGCCGGCTTTAAAGATGAAGGGAAGGTAACCACAATCCAAGGAATTCAGACAGCCTCTTAGAAAAGACAAGAAAGATTCCCATATGGATCCTCTAAAAATGAAAGCAGCCATATTTACACATTGATTCTATACCTGTCTTAGTTTGGGCTACTCTAACAAGATACCATAAACTGAATAGTTTGCACATTAAAAAAATACATATTTCTAACAGTTTGGGCAGCTAGGAAGTCCAATATCAAGGTGCTAGCACTTTGTTCATACAAGTAAACAACCAACTGTATGGCCCAACCATAAGGCACAAATTGATTAAACAAGTGATTCATACCAACATATCAAACCAAATTAAGGAATACCTGCACATGTGGACTTCCCAAATCATATAAGGAATACCAGATAGGATAGTGGGGGTATCAACCTCACTATATGCAACCCTTGCATTCAAGATCCATAAAAGGAGGATCTCCCAAGACAAACACAGCAGCACCCTGACCCTGTGACCTGGTCATTCCTCACAAGCATCAAAATTGCCAGTGATGAAACTGATCTCCTGTCCCCATTAAGCTTCTTCAGAGCATAGTTTTCCTTCTCCATGCTGACCACACATAGCCCATTTCAAGCTGACACCTTGAGCTGCAACTCCAAGCAGAAGAAGGAGCTGACACTCTGAAACTGAAACTACCCTCCATCTCTCTGTCTCCACCCTCCTGTGACAACTCTGAGGAACTTAAAATTCTTATCTGACCACCTGCAGTGGCTGACTCTAGAGTCATCTCTCTTTCTCTGCCTGTGCTCTTGCCTCAGCATAACCCTGCAGTCACTAATTAGTCTTTATTGTGACCTGTTTATGTATGATGTATGAAGTATGATGTGTGACTTGACTGCTGTAGATATTAGAAATTAATATTGGAATAAAACAATTTGTGGTTGCCCAGTTTAGGACTACCAGGTGACCTACAAGTTTTGAGTAAACTGTCACTGATAAAAGTGGTGTAGCCTGTGGATTAATTGCTGTTCAACAAATTCTGACTTTGTGGAAAGACATAAACATCTTTGGACTATGTTAATGACACAACTTGCTCATCTCAGTACTACATATCTCTTTTCAGGTTTCATTATTAAAATTTTAATTTTTGTTGATATTTTTATTTTTGTTTTCTTATGTTATACCTTACCTGTTTTAAACTCGTGTTAGTATTTTGTATGTTCAGTTAAAATCAATCAAATTTCTGAAGTATTTTACTGTTTTTAATATTTTATCAGATGGGTCTCTTGGAGCTTCAGGTTACAATAACGTCCTTATAATAAAATTTTTCCTTCTTCTTGGAAAATGTATTTCCACTGCTTTTCTTTTATCTTTGATTATATTTTTAATACTTCCAGAACAATGGTAAATAGTATTGAAGATTAGGATGTCTTTGATGCTCTCCTGACAATAATTATGCTATTTCTAGGGTTTCATCACTATGATATTCCACTCTTTATTTTATTTATAAATTTCTGTCTGACAAAGTTGTTTTAATTTAAAAAAGTATATTGAATATTCTTATTGATATGCCCATTTCTCTTTCATCACCCACTAAAAAAGATAAGAACATTTTCCTTCCTATTGACCTGGGCTATGTCTATACCTTCTCTCCTGAAATTTACGAAAATGGCCTTGACTCTCTCTACTTGTGCTTTTGTGATCATTTTTATGTAGTTTTCTTTCAATATTATAGCTATTGCACTTACCTTCAATTTGATAATCATACAACACCACAATTCCTTAACTGTATATCTATATTTCTCTGAGCAGTCTCACTGCTTTTTCTTCCTGTAATATCTTCCTGTAATATCAATTCCAAGTTCTTTATTTCTTTATTTTATACTTTCTGCTATATGGATTTCCCCACAAAACAGCGTATTTCCTTCTACTAGTCCCCAAAACAGCTCTGGACAGTTCTATTACGTATTGCTTGTTTTCCCATTGTTTTCCTGCATGCATTAAACTTGGCTGGCTGTAGATTTTTACAGTTATACTCACTTTCTTCCTCAGCTCTTGATCAACATACCGTAAGTTATTTGCATTTTTCTGTAAAAGAATGAAATTAATTGATTTTATTTACTTACTGGTAACCTGTCATTTCTGTCTACTAACCATGAGATTCTGAATTTGAACTGGAAGTATCTCTGGGCTGATTATTCTTTGTCATGATCATGGTGTGTTCTTTCAATCTGCAGATTCAGAAATTTTCCATTCTAGAAAACTTTCTTATCTTGTATCCTAGGATTTGTCTTCAGCTTTAGTTTTGTTGTTGTTGTTGTTCTCTACTTATCTAATCTTCTATTTTTTTTTATCTTCTATGTTGTGTTTTGTTCATTCTTTTACCATGCCAAATTGCCAAAAGGTGCTAAGCACTTTGGCTATACGATGGAAGTAAAGGTGTGTCAATTTTCTTAGGAAGGAGAACATCTCTTTATTACTGAAGAGTACTAAAACTTTGTTATTTATCACTCATGTCATAGCGATTTGTTGGCTTCGAATTTATGGTCATAAAAAAGCAAAAGGAGCTAAATTCAGTTTGTAAGTCTGCTATAGGATTTTTGACGTGCAAATTGCAAGCGAGGTAGTGCTTGGCTGATCTGCCTATGTTGAAGTACATTCTTACTCTGCTTACTACATACTGTGAATATCGCTGAGGTGAATTCACAGACTATAATAGACTATGATGTCCTTTGATAATTTGGGGAGGTGAAAAGAAAAGGACAGATGCTCTGACAAACTCTAGGAGTTTTTCAACTAGGGGAAAATTAAAACAGAAACATTTGAATAGTCCTTCCTAGAAAATACAGAAGGCTTATCTTAAGATGGGAGAGCAAGTATTTGAAAATACTTGCTATTAGGAGACAACCAAGTTTTATTTGCATTATCTCTTCACATCACCTCTTGCTGCAGCCTAAGGCATAAAGGATAATATTGAGGAACAAATTTTTAGCAATCAGTTTGGAATATATTTTGAATACCTCCCTCTAATTATGCTCTCTTTTTAATACCAAATTTCAAGAAAGCCCATTTTATATAAATCATTCCTATGTTTATGAATTATGGTTGATGATTCAGTTTGAAGACAAAAACGGGAAACTTCACAATGTCTTGAATCATTCTACTCAAGCCAGAGCAATGGGAATATGGTCAACTTAAGGAAGGATGGAAGTAGTAGAATTTTAGACTGTGAACAGCAAGAGCCTTGGGAAATTAAATAACCTTTTGTCCTCATAAGAATTACATTAGGCTCTGACCGAAGGTGCAAATTCCCAATGAGTTTGGATGAGGACCTTGAAATTTGCTTATTATCCAAGATTAATTTTATGATGAGGCTCTTCTGTGAAAATCTAAAGCACAAGATGTTTCCCAGGCTGGGGTATAGGTCAGTTGGTAGAGTCTTGCCTTGCATGCACAAAGCCCTGAGTTCAATCCATAGCACCAAAAAGTAAACAAACAAATAAATAAGCCAATTATAAGTGTTCTAAGCTATTTTATGTGAAAGTGTATTTCCATATTGACATTTTCTGAAATTTGCATTTATTTAATTTACCAAAAAGTTTCAAAGCATAACTTTCCTACAAACAAAACTTGGTTCCCAGTTAAATAAAGTTTTAATACTGAGAAAGTATGCTTTACTTATAATTAAGATTTGCAGCAAGTTTCTGAAACTCATCATTTCAATAAGCAAGTGTAAACTACCTTTTGTGAAAAGAAAGACTACAAACTTGGAGCAGTGTCCAAATATGTAATATAAGACATAGAGTTTTCCATTATTTAATTCTGTGTTCAGATTGTTTTTCACATTGATATCAAAATATAGTCCCACTTATTTATGGTTTTATTTATTATAACTCAGATTTTTAGAAGCAAACACATGAGACATTTTGTTACATACTTGATACTTGTTACATAAGTATCAAGTCTAAAATGCATCTCTATCAATATTATATCTAAATAAATACAATATGGCATTTAAGTGAATTTGGAAGATATATGTAGACTTGATAGGCTATACTCTCAGCCTGTGAGTGGTTAGATTTTTAGTGTTTCAAAATAAGTAATAACACTGGTTGGATGGTCAAGATGCTGACTCACATTGGAGTAACTGTGAAGATACCTTCTTAATGAGCATCCTTGGAATCAGTGCAAAATGGAAGGGAAAGAAGTAGGGTTGTAAAGAAGGAGAAGTCCTGATACTGAACCTGTGGCCATCTCTGGATCTAGAACAATTCATTAGAATTGTCTAGTTTGGGCCCAAAATAGCTACATATTTGCTATGTGCCAAATTAGTTCTTGAGTGTACGCTCTTATGGAAAGTCTGTGATTTGGAAGAACTAGCTCTCTACAGGAGAGGCATAGCCTGAAGGAGGGGAGAGAGGATGACCACCTTTCTGTAGCACTCTCAACTCCCTTTTAATAGAAATCTGTTACATTGCAGTTACACCACTATACACCTGATTTATTTTGCTAGATGCTGTTAACAGAATACCATAAACTGGATAAATTATAAACAATAGTTTATCTGGACTCTGGTTCTGGAGGTTGGTAAGTCCAAGATTGAGGGGCCTAATCTGATGAGTGCCTTCTGGCTGCATTATAACACGGTGTCAGGGATCAAGCCCAGAGGTCCAGGCACAGTGTAGCTGGGTCCTCTGCTCAGGGTTTCACATGACTGCACTCCAGGTGCTGACCAGGTTTCATTCTTATCTGGAAGAATGAACAAAGAAGAACCCATTTCCAAGCTCATTCGTGTTATTGGCCTTTATTTGTGGTGGTATGACTGAGGGCCTCAGGATTTATTTATTTACTTGTGGACTCTGAACTGTAGTTCTGAGTTCCTGAAGTCACCCTGAAGTTCCTTGACAACTGGGTTCTCCATCATGACTGTTCCTTCCAAGCCCACAAGAGGAATCTCCAGCTCCGTTCTACAAAGGCAGGGTCTTAATTAATGCAATATACTCTGAGTGGCATCTGATCATCTTTGCCATATACTTTAACCACATCATCAAATATCCCATCACCTTTGCTGTATTCTGTTAATAAGAAGCAAACCAGAGACTTCTCTCTCACTCAAATGGAGGAGATTACACAAATGAATGAATATCAGAATATGGGAATCCCTGTGAGGACATAGAATAATCCAATTATTAATGTTTTCATTTTCATTGCTTTTTTTAATGAATGTGTTTCCATGTTGATGTTTCCTGAAAATTGCATTTATTTGATTTACCAAGTTTTTAAAGTGTAACTTTTCCACAAACAAAATTTGAACACAGTGGTCTGTCTGTCATTGTGTATATGGGAAACTGATACCAAATTTGAAGCTCATGTTGCTTTTTGTGTTGTGAATAATAAAATCTGCAAAGCAGGGGCAGGCTATTGGTTAGCATGCAATTATAGTAAACATCTCAGACCTTTTATAGTTCTTAGCATATGTTTTTTTTTAGTCTCAGATATTCATAGGTTACTGAGAATTTGGGTTTATATTACTGTGGTTAATTTTATTCCCTTTGTAGTAATTATCCAAACAAGAAGAGATTTATAAACTATATCAAACACCTCCATCCCCAATATTATAGACACTCAGAAATTCTGTACTTCTGAGAAAAAGCACAGTTGGAAACTGGTACTTCGTATCACAATCCTTTCCTTTGTAAGGATTCTTCAATCCATGGCATTAATGTTTCAACCAATCCATCTGGACTACACTTATATACCAGTTTACTTAAATTGAATCTTTTAGACCCCTAGAGTACAACCAAAATGAATGCGGGAAAGGTAATATACCAGAACTCAGCCATGAAATTTATGGTCGGTGACCTGAAAGGAACATAATCGCTTCTTTCTAAACTTGACAGATTCTCATATCATTTTTTTTAAGTTTAACAATGTATAATATCCTACTAGAACCAATAAATACACCATAAGGGTGGTTTTGAAATGCAGATTGCTCTGAAAATTGTGCTAAAATGGCTTATTTTTCCACAGACTACTTAGCGATATGAGTTCAAAGATCACTAGTTGAATAGCCCATAAAAGGTCCATTATGTCATTTTATATGCATCTTGCTGCCAAGCACTCAAGATCATAATAAGAAATTAAATAGTTCAAAAGAAGACAAAGTTATGAAAGTTAAGTGGCGAGACAATGCAATACTCTAGTAATAAAGAAGTTATTTCAACAGTTTATAAAGAGTTGACAGCTCTTTTCCATCTTGACATTAGCATAGTCTTGTCCTATTGCCAAAGTGATAGACATGCTGCGTATTTCACACAGGTATGTTCTGTGCCCAAAATTGGAAAGTCTTCCATTCCTCCCTTCTAAATTCTCTTTCTAATTGCTTTGCAAGCTTTGACAAGAGCAGCCACTAGTTAGTTTTACACTACAATATAAAAGACCAATTCTCCCCCTACTCTTGCTGTACTAAGCCCTTTGCTAAGGCTGGGGAAAAATTAGTGATTTTCCTGTAAACACTTTTTTAACAAATTTTTCTTCAACCTGTCAAATTCTCCATGAGAACTTGTAGGCACTACATCTAAAGTATTCTTTCTCTTTTCAAAAACTAAGTAATTATAGAACGCCCCAGAAAAATAAAAAGATCTCCATTTTTTCATTAGTCATGCAAAGAAAATGAGTTTCCTGGTCACCAGTTTCATTCCCACTACACATCCCACAATCATTTTTCCATCTTAGAATCCCTAGTGACTTCCTATCCTTTATTTGTTAATGCTTCACAAACTTTACAGTGTAGAAATATTCCATTATTAACTCAAGAGAAACGAGTTTTCAGGACCATGCCCATAGTGATTAAGTTACAGTTCTACAATTTTTTTTGGAATATATCTTAGTGTATAATTTTATTAAAAACATTATACTATGAAAGGATTGATGTGTCAGTTTAACAACCACCTACCCAAAAGGAAAGTAGGAAAGAAGGAAAGAAGGAAGGAAGGAAGGAAGGAAGGGAGGAAGGGGGGAAGGGGGGAAGGGGGGACGGGGGGAAGAGGGGAAAGAGGGAAGGAGGGAAGGAACGAACTATCCCATCACAGCCAATATCTAGCTAACAAGGTGATGTTGTTGGTGCCAGTGTGGGGAAAAGAGGCATACAATATGTTCTTGTGAGCTGATAGGGACCAGCTTCAGCATACCACTGGACCAGGTAAATGAGTTGCTACTAAACTGCTTATAGTTTCCAACTCTGGTGGTATTATTTGCTGCTGTTACCTGTACTTTAATCACTCCTCTCTAGAATGTAGACTTTTGCTTTGCCTCTGCCTGATCAATTTCTCCTAGAGATACCCCATGATTCAGCGGGGAGCCATTGTCCAAGTACCAATATCAGATACTTCCATAGTTATAAGTAAATGTTTCTCTTACAGTATCCACCACATTGTATTAGAATTATTTATTTAAAGGTCTATTTTGATTCAAAACTGAGCCATTAACCCAAATTAGTCATTTTTTAAAAATATTTTTGTTAGAACTGATAAAATGTAGTTGCATACATTTGTGGGATAAAATGGAAATTAGATTTATGACTATAATGGCAAATAATTAAATTGAGCTAACTACCATATCTATCACCTCAAATATTTATCATCTTTTGTGGTCGGAAGATTTGAGCTTTACTCTCTTAACAAATAAAAAACAAACATTACACTATTATTAACTATATTCAACATGCTGTACAACGAATCTTAAAAAATAAAAATACCTCTTGTCTTAGGTTGTATCCTATATCCTCTCCCCTTTCTCTACCCCCAGTCTCTGGTTACCACCATTCTGTTTTCTGTTGGCATTGGTCCAAATGTGTCAGATTCCAAATGTAACTGAGCACATGATGTACTTGTTTTTCAGTTCCTGGGTTATTCCATTTAGCATAATGTTCTCAAATCTCTTGCATGTTGTCATAACTGGCAGAATTTGGCACAATTCATTTTAAATTTCACCAGAGCATATCAAAATGTAGGAACTAAGTGTTTGCTTTTAAAATTCATAATTTACCATAATGAATTAATGCTGAGACAACGATTTAAATATTGATTTAATATTAGGGCACTAGGAAGACATTAAAGAGAAGTTCAGGTAAGAAGTTGATAAAGTGATTAATGGATTGGGAAATTAGGAAAAGTATACAGAATTTAAAGAAATATAAACAATATCCTGTTCAGGAAGTCAACTTGTGACTATTTAAAAGGCAAAGTAACTGGTTAGTTTCATAAATATTATGATCATATTTTATTCCTACTAATCACATCTATAATTATAGCAGCCACAAAGAAGGAGGGTAGTGAAATTTCAAGCTTTAAATCATGAACTTGAGATCAAGAAAGAATTATCTCCCAAGTCATTTTCCTCAAAGCTACAAGAGCTAATCAATTCTAAACTCCAAATATAAAATTATACAGAGTATAAGAAAAATGTTATTATTGAATACGGTTTTATAGTAAAATCATTACAGATTATCCATTTTGCAGTGTTTCCCCCTTATCTCAAATACCCATATTTTCTTATCCAATGTAATATTATAAATGTTCCCTACCTATAAATTTAGACTTAAGAATGAAAACATTAGCTCAGTGGAGGCTTCTGTTTGATAAATTATGTCAAGAAATTCTGAAAATTAATTTCTACCCAATACCATTGGCACCCTGGAACAACTCTAAAAAGCTATCCGAAATCCCAGGTGCAATGACTGTTATCCTGGCCATTCCCAGCGAGAACCCTGAAGGAATAACCGAGGATGAAACATGTCTCTAATGTACTTTCTCCTTTCAAGAAAAGCCAACACAGAATAAGAATTAGGAATGAGCTGGATGGATAGAAGAAGATGACTTTTGAAAATACAAACACATTTTACTTTATGCTAATGTCCCCTGCCTCTATTTTTGTGCTTTACAATGTAGGCTATTAAGTCCAGAGGTCATAAAATGAAGATCCAGAGAGAATTTCTAACTTAAATTCTTCATGTGACTGATAAGGAAGGAAGGGTTCAAATATTGAAAATTCTGACCTAGATTCATAACCAAGTTAATGCTACATCCAGGTTAAAATTTATGGAAAATATTATGATTATATTTTATTCCTACTAATCACATTCATTATTAATTATCCTATATTGTCTCACTTATTTTATCATCAGTTTGGAACTTTTCAGAAATTTCTTGTACTAATTGTTTTGCAACTTGGTCAAGTCATTTTTCTTTCTGTGTATCTTCTTGTGAATAACTTCAGAATGAAGGAACATGCCTTCCATTGCTGTCACATTGTCTTTTTTTTAATGTTTCTCTAATTATTAATTGCCAAAAACTGAGTAAGCTTTAACTGAAAACTTTCAGAACCCTATATAGTATAGAAATAGAACTTGGGAATTATTTTCCTGTCTCTGGTGGATTGGAAATGCCAAACTAGGAATAAAAATTTCCTTTCTGAAAGTCAGGACACTGTATGGTATCTGTAGCAGACTTAGAAACTGCTTGCCAATATATCTTCTTTTCCTTCATGACACATAACCAGAATTCATACCCCAGGTTTCTTCGAATTTTGGAATGACTCTGTCAATCAAATGTGAACAGAAAGGATGGAAGTCAATTTCACCCTTTTTTCTGGCTTTTCCTTGATACACAGGACTGATGTTTTGTAGGGATCGTAAAAAACAGATAAAGAAAGAAAGAAAACTAGTACAATAATATGGAGGGATTACCATAAGTAGAAACGTAAAACACTCATTTTGTAGACCTTTATGTGAACAAAAACTAATTACTTTGTTAGAGCACTGCAATTTCCATATTTTTCTATTAAAGAAGGGACCACTGAGGATATTTTAACCAGTACTTTAGGTTTCTTAAAATTCAGTGGCTCTGATATTCTAGTAACTGGATGTCTATAACAAGTACATAAATAGTCTGTTAAAATATCACCAAAGGCATAGTTCTACTTCTATACATCAGCTATTACACTTAATTCTAAATTAGTACTGCTTAAAAATATTGCTAATTTATCATTTTAATTGATATTCCTTTTCAAGTTGTCAAAGAATTTGGTCATTTTAATTAATTACATTTTTTCTTTCCTTTAGGAAAATTGCATATTTCCTTTTCCCTCAATATTTTCATTCACATCCTGAGAGGTTAGAAACCCCTGGAGGCATCCTTAGAAGAGCTTATTTTTTAATTTCAAATAGATTAAAATATGAACACTTTTAAAGAAGTTAAGAAAACTCTTCTTTCCCACAACACATTCACATATAGAAGGGATTAACATATATAGTTGTGATAAACATTCTATTTTTCATCATTTATAAAAATGCATGCATAGTATAAGTGAGAATTTAAACATTTAACAAGCAGATTATATGAATATGTAAACCATATATTCTTTTTCTACTTGTTTTTATAATTCGAGCATTAAAAAATAGAAAAAAATAGTGTTATCTAGAAAACCAAGCCTAAGAACAAAAGATATTGAATGTAATAAAAAAATTATTCAACTCATATGAATAAGGAATAGAGTAAATGTTCAATTGTATGGATCTATAATGTCCCCTAGATATGAATACTAATTTGCCAAACACTACTTAGAAGACTAAAATAGGTAGGTCAGTGTTGCAACTAATAATACTTAACAAATGCTTTAAAAAGCAGCTATTGAAGATATTTTAGATGAGTAAAGAGAGAAAAATATAATGATAGCATAGACTTTAGTTTCTATATTTTTTTTTCTCTTATATACAAGAGTAAAGTAGTAGAAGTTCCAGAAGGACAATGCTGGAAGTGTATCAGAACTTCTTCTCAGCTAAATGACCACTTACTGATAAACCTTATTATAAAATAACCATTTGAAATCTTTGCACAGTTTTCTAGCAACATATAGAAAATGTATATTATTGCAGTCAATGCAATCTCAGAATAATTTAAGTCTATAGTATTTGAACTGTAAGTATGATGTAAGCATTACTCTGAGAAGAGTCTACGAAGAAAATGTGGCTCTTTTTCCTCTAAGTCCATGTCTAGGGCTACAGTTTCTCTCTAGCCAGGGCAAAGCAAGGTATCTCTCACTTTCCTCAGCTTCATACTGTGAAAGTTAGTGTCCAAGAAAGGACAAATGAGAGGAATGAGGTTATTTTCTACTACCAACTTTCCATTGTAGGGTAGGCAAACCATAGGTTGGATCGAGTCCACCCAAGCTGACAAATTATAAACATGCAAATATATGATTAACAACATTACCAACAAGATCTGAAAAATAAAGTAAAACTAAATGTCTAGCATTACCATAAGTTATTACATAATAACACCAAAAGTTTTAAAGGTAGAAAGTATCACTATCATGACATGCTAAAATGCATTACAAAATGTGTCAATTTTTAACAAAAATGAATGAGACACGCAAGAATCAGGAAATGGTGACCTATACACAGAACCAAAAAAAAATCATACAATATCATTTTCACTTGAGGGAAACTAAATCATGGCTTTAGCAGACAAAAACTACAAAGTACCTGTCAAAAATGTGTTTTAAAACTATCTAAAACTCTTTCAAGATTTAAAGAAATGTATGATGACAATGTATCATCAAAAAGAAAAACAACAAAGGAAATTATTTAAAGAAAGAAATGGAAAATCTAGAATTTAAAAGTACAGAAACTGAACTGAAAAATTTACTCCAGTTGCTCAACAGAAGATTTGAATCTACAGAAGAAAAAATACGTAAAGCAAGTTCATTTTGCCCCATTTACTGACTTATCTGTGTACAATGAGACAGAACACACGTACATTCATCAAACCATATAAAACAGATTTATTACCTACAGATAGATAGACATCAAAGGACAAAAAAAAAAATGTGTGGAATTAATTGTGAACCTGTCCCTTAAGACTCAAGAAATCTGTCCAGGGTGGATGAAATCTTGACTATGTATGCCCCACTTGCACCATATTATACTAAAAGGTAGCTAACCCAGAACTATGTAGCACATGGGCCATGTGACCCACTGGTAAGAGTTGTAAAGATCATCCTTCTTCTCAAAAAGAGTGTAAAAAAGTCCGCTCTATTCCTGGATATCCCAGGAAACTCCTTTCTACTTCAAGATATAACATTCCCCAGGAAGGGCAGGAATAAGGCCCAGGCTGAATCTCAAGTTCTTGCTTATCTCAGGATATTGCACACTCAGCTCATTCTACAGTTATTCAGATAATTTCAAGCAAAGAAAGGAATGAGAACAGGACTGGTCCAAACTGGTCCAGGGAATTATTTTGAAAATTAATGAACTTAAAGATAGACCAATAGCAACCTTGAATCAAATAATAAAGAAAAAATAGAATGAATAAAAATAAACACAATTACAAAGAAATACAGAAAACATTAAAATGTGGATAGGTCAGGACAGAAGAAATGAAGAAAAAAAGAAAAAAGGAAAGAAATAAAAGAAAAAGAAAATTATAGTGTAGAGGGAAGGGAATCAGGGTAGAGAGAAGGGGAGGAAAAGGGGAAGTACTGAGGACTGAATTAGAGCACATTATATTTCATTCTTTTGTAATTATGTCAAAACCAATTCTAATGTTATATATAACTAAAAAGAATAAGAAGTTAAAAAAAAAAAAAAGAAAAACACCAAGCTGGGTTGTTTGTGACTCAGTAGTAGAGCACTTGCCTAGCATGTTGCAGGCACTGGGTTCCTGCAACCACATTAAAATAAATGAGTAAAATAAAGGTATCCTGTCCATCTATAACCAAAAAAAGAAAAAATGGGTGCTGGAATGTAGCTCTGTGGCAACGAGCTTGCCACACATTTGCAAAGCGCTGGATTTGATCATGTTTCAATAAAAGAAGTAAAAAAATGTAGAAAAATATTTGAAGAAATTACTGAATTATTTCAGAAATTGATGAAAAAGTTGAATTTTACATCTCAGATGCTTGATTAACTCTAAATAGAATAAATGTAGAGAAGCATCCCAGACACATCTTAATAAAAATATTGATAAGAATAAAATTAAAAATAAAATTTTAAATTAAGAACAAAAGAGACAAGAAAAAACAACCCTTCACTTACAATGGATGCCCAACAAGATTAAGGACTGCCCTCTCCTCTGGAAAAAAAAGAGATCAGATGTCAAGAATGCTGTATCCAGGAAAAGGATATTTTGAAAATGAAGGTAAAATAAAGACACTTCCAAAAGCTAAAGTGAGTTCCTTGCTAGAAGACTCACTTTACCAAAAACACTGAAGAAATTACTTCAGGCAGAAAGCATGAAAAAAGAAAGTCAAATCCACATTGGAAAAATACAAAACATCTTTAAAGTAATAATATGTAATTACACAGAAGATAAGATAAATTCATATTACTACGCCTCCTTTCTCTTATTAAAAATTAATTATATAAAATAATATGTATAGTATTATATCATTGGGCTATAACACATTGAAATGTAATATATTTAGCACTAAGACCTCAAAGGATGCTCATATAAATAAAACTGTTTTGGGTTAAGGAAATGATACCAGATGGTAACTAAATCTTCAGGAAGAAAGGAAGAGAGACAGAAATGGAAGATAAATAGTTTAATATGAGACATTATAAATATAAACTTGTTGTCCTGTCTTCTCTCAAGTTCTTTAAAAGATATGAACTTATAAAAAATGAATATCTAATGCAATGTATTGATGGACTTATAAAATATATCAATGTACTCAATTACTAATTGCAAGTATAATTTATTATAAATCTGATGTGTATTAAAACATATATATTATACTATATAATTATATTCATTATAGTATAATATAATTATAATTATATATAATTATAATATGCTAGTTATATTATCATTATAACATATATATATAATATATATATGGTTGTATGTCCTGGAACAGACATAAATAATATAACTAAAAATGCTACAGTAAAATTTATTAAAATAACTAAAATGTCACATTGGAAAATATTCAATTAGATAAAAGAAAGAGATAAAAGATCACTAGAATCAATATAATACAAATAAAAAGCAGAAAGCAAAATAGTAGATGCAAATTCAATCATAAAATGGCAGATGTAATATCAATAAAAAATTAAAATGTACACATCTCCCACACTGAGACCTGGCCCAGCACCTATTGTCTCCAGTGCTGCAACCCAGCCCCAGCCCACCATCTCCAGAGCCTGTACCCCAGGCCACACTCCAGCCTGCAGTCTAGCACCCAGACCCCTGCAGTCTACTGCCTTCACTGTGACTCACCATCTATCAAAACATGGGGTCACCTCTGCCTGCCAGCATGGATTATTCTTGACCTAGAAGCCACCATCCCTAGTGGGGCACTGCCCTTTTTGGGACACCACATTATCAAGTTCTTCTCAGGCATCAGGCTACTGAACAGTAGGAGGTTTGAAGAGTACAGTATAGTTTTATTGCAGAATTTTTAAATTAGTAGTATTATTATGATTATTCCTATTATACCTACTATTATTGCAACTTTTATTAATATTTTTCTCACTCTAATTTCCTTTTATCTATCTGTTTCCTTGGAGACTCTTTCTTCCTTTTCTCATGCTAACAACCAATTTCCTTTAATTCTGTTTTAACTATTCCTATGACATAGTACCTCTATAGGCTCACTTCTTATCTCATGAACAAAATATCCTACACCACTCCCCATCCTCTTTGTCCACCACTAGAAATTGTGGTCCTTATTGCAAACCTATTGGTTATGCTGTAGATAATAATCAAACTCAACATCTCTGTTTATTAAGACAATATGATTACTATCTTAATAGGGACAATTTTGATTAAGGATGCATATTGTTTGTATGGTGTGCTGCTAATTTTGATCTCTCACTTCAAGGTGAGGTACTGGACATCTGCAGGGACACTATAAGTCTATGGGGGAAAACTGTAATACCTCAGATTTGTACTGCTAGAAGGGAAGATACACAAACAACATGAGAAGACAAGGGAAGAAAGTATCCCAAACAAATCCAGAAGCTATATTAATAGACTCCAATGACAGCATGGCAGAAGAAATATCAGAAAGGGAGTTCAGAATATACATAATTAAAATTATCTGAAAAGCAAAGCATGAGATAAGAGAGCAAATGCAGGCAATAAATGATTGCACCAATCAACAGTTAAAAGAGCAAATGCAGGAGGCAAAGATCATTTCAATAAAGAGATACAGATTCTGGGACAAAAATAAAAAACCCCAGAAATCCTTGAAATGAAGGAAACAATAAACCAAATGAAAAACTCAATAGAAAGCATAACCAACAGGTTAGATCACCTGGAAGACAATGAAGAAAAAATATTGAATCTTGAAAGCAAAGTTGATCAAACAGAGAAGATGATAAGAAATCATGAACAGAAACTACAAGAATTGTGGAATATCATGAAAGACTAAATATAGGAATTTTTGGATTGAAGAAGGCACAGAGATACAAACCAAAGGAATGAATAATATATTCAATGAAATAATATCAATAAATTTCCCGAATCTGAAGAATGAAATGGAAAATCAAATACAAGAGGCTTACAGGAACCAAAAGTACAAAATGACAACAGATCCACAGCAAGGCACATTATAATGAAAATACCTAACATACAAAATAAAGATAGAATTTTAAAGGCTGTGAGAGAAAAGCATCAGATTACATATATGGGGAAAACAATACAGATATCAGCAGATTTCTCAGCCCAGACACTAAAAGCTAGAAGGAACTGGAACAACATATTTCAAGTTCTGAAAGAAAATGGATGCCAAACAAGAATCTTATTCCAACTAAAACTTACCTTCAGTTTTGATGATGGAATAAAATATTGCACAATAAACAAATGCTAAAAGAATTTACAAATAGAAAGCCAGCACTACAGAACATTTGCAGCAAAATATTCCATGAGGAAGAAATGAAAAACAACTATGTAAGTCAGCAAAGGTAGGAACTACCATAAAGGAATAGCCAATTAAAGGAGAAACCAAGTCAAGTTAAAAGCCAAAAATAAGACAAAAGGACCAGGAATACAAGTCATATCTCAAAAATAACTTGAATGTTAATGGCCTAAACTCATCAATCAAAAGACATAGACTGGCAGATTAGATGAAAAGAAAAGACCCAATAATATTCCGCCTTCAAGAGACTCATCTCATAGAAAAAGATACCCACAGATTAAAGGGGAAAGGATGGGAAAAAACATAGCATGCACATGGACTCAATACAAAAGGAGGGGTTTCCATCCTCATATCAGATAAAGTGGACTTCAAGCCAAAATTATTCAGAAGAGATAAAGAAGGACATTTCATACAGCTTAAGGGAAGCATAAATCAGTAAGACATAACAATCATAAATATTTATGCCCCAAACTAGGGCACATCCACGTATGTTAAACAAATCCTTCTCAATTCTAGGAACCAAATAGAGCACAACACAATAATACTAGGTGACTTGAATACACCTCTCTCACCATTGGACAGATCTTCCAAACAAAAATTGAAAAAAGAAACCACAAAATTCAATAACACAATCAATAATTTAGACTTAACACACATTTATAGAATATTCTATCCATCAAAGAGTGAACACAATTTTTTCTCAGCAGTACATGGATCCTTCTCTAAAATAGACCATATATTATGCCACAAAGCTACTCTTAGCCAATGCAAAATAAATATAGCTACTACCTTGTATTCTATCAGGTCATAATGGAATGAAATTAGAAATCAATGATAAAATGAAAAACAGAAACTCCTCCAACACCTGGAGACTAAATAATACACTATTGAATGATGCATGGATAACAGAAGACATTAGGGGGGAAATAAAAAAATTCTTAGAGGTAAACCAGAACAAAGATCCAACATATCAAAATCTCTGGGGCCCCATGAAAGCAGTACTAAGAGGAAAATTCATTGCATGAATTGCGATCAATAAAAGAAGAAAAAGTCAACAAATAAATGACTTAACATTACAGTTCAAAGCCCTAGAAAAGGAAGAACAGATCAACTCCAAAAGTAGAAGAAGAGAGGAAATATTTAAAATCAGAGTTGAAATCAATGAAATTGAAACAAAAGTAACAATTCAAAAAATTTAAAAAACAAAACATTGGTTCTTTGAAAATTAATTAAAATCGACAAACCCTTAGCCATTCTAACAGAGACAAAGAGAAAACTCAAATTACTAAAATTTGTGATGAAAAGGAAATATCATGACAGACACTACTGAAATACAAAACATAATTAGAAACTATTTTGAAAACCTATAATCCAACAAAGTAGAAAATATTGAAAATATCAGCAGGTTTCTAGAGACATATGATCCATGCAAACTGAATCTAGAACATATACAATTTAAATGGATCAATTTCAAGCTTGAAATAGAAGAAGTCATCAAAAGCCTATCAACAAAGAAAAGTCCAGGACCAGATGGATTCTCAGCTGAGTTCTACAAGGCCTTCAAAGAAGAGCTCATTCCAATACTCCTCAAAGTATTCCATGAAATAGGAAAGGCAGGAATCCTTCCAAACTCATGCTATGAAACTATTATCACCCTGATACCAAAACCAGACAAAGACACATCAAGGAAAGAAAACTTCAGACCAATATCCCTAATGAACATAGATGCAAAAATTCTTAACAAAATTTTAGCAAATCACATACAAAAGCATATTAAAAAGATAGTGCACATGATCAAGTGGGTTTCATCCTGGGGATGCAAGGTTGGTTCAACATCCAGAAATCAATAAATGTAATTTGCCACATCAACAGACTTAAAGTCAAGAACCACACAATTATTTCAATAGATGCAGAGAAAGCATTTGATAAAATACAGCACTCCTTCATGCTCAAAACACTAGAAAAAATAAGTATGGTGGGGACATTCCTTAACATTGTAAAGGCTAACTATGCTAAGCCCACAGCTAACATCATTCCAAATGGAGAAAAATTGAAAGCATTCCCCCTGAGAACTGGAACAAGGCAGGGATGCCCTCTTTCGCCACTACTATTCAACATTGTTCTTGAAACTGTAGCCAGAGCAATTAGACAGACCAAAGATATTAGAGGAATATGAATAGGAAAAGAAAAGCTCAAACTATCCCTATTTGCTGATGACATGATTCTCTATTTAGAAGACCCTAAGAATTCCACCAGAAAACTTCTGGAACTCATAAATGAATTCAGTAAAGTAGCAGGATATAAAATTAATGCTCATAAATCTAATGCATTTTTATTCATAAATGATGAATACTCTGAAAGAGAAATTAGGAAAACTACCCCATTCACAATAGCCTCGAAAAAATAAATAAAATACTTGGGAATCAATCTAACAAAAGAGGTAAAAGACCTCTACAATGAAAACTACAGAACACTAAAGAAAGAAATTAAAGAAAACCTTAGAAGATGGAAAGATCTCCCATGTTCTTGGATAGGCAGAATTAATATTGTCAAAATGACCATACAACCAAAATTGCTATACAAATTCAATGTAATTCCAATTAAAATCCCAGTGGCGTTCCTCATAGAAATAGAGAAAGCAAAGATGAAATTCATTTAGAAGAATAAGAGACCCAGAATAGCTAAAGCAATCCTTAGCAGGAAGAGCAAAGGAGGTGGGTATCACAATACCAGACCTTCAACTGTACCACAGAGTAATAGTAACAAAAACAGCATGGTATTGGCACCAAAATAGACAGCTAGACCAATGGTACAGAATAGAGAACCCAGAGACAAACCCACATAAATCAGTTATCTCCTACTAGACAAAGGTGCCAAAAACATACAATGGAGAAAAGATAGCCTCTTCAACGAATGATGCTAGGAAAACTGGAAAGTCATATGCAGCAAAATGAAATTAAACCCCTATCTTTCACCCTGCACAAAACTCAAAATGGATCAAGGACCTAGGAATTAGACCAGAGACCCTGTACCTAATAGAAGAAAAAGTAGGTCCAAATCTTCATCATGTTGCCTTAGGACCAGACCTCCTTAACATGACTCCCAAAGCACAAGAAATAAAAGAAGGAATCAATAATTGGGATAGATCCAAACTAAAAGCTTTTTCTCAGAAAAGGAAACAATCAACTATATGAAGAGAGAGCCTACAGAGTGGGAGAAAATCTTTGCCACACACACTTCAGATAGAGCACTAGTTTCCAGAATTTATAAATAACTCAGAAAACTTACACCAAGAATATAAATAACCCAGTCAATAAATGGGCTAAGGAAATGAGCAGACACTTCACACAAGCAATCAACATACCTTGTAATAAGAGAAATGTAAATAAATACTAGCCTAAGATTTCATCTCACCCCAATTTGAATGTCTATTTTCAAGAATACAAGCAATAATATGTGTTGGCGAGGATGTGGGTGAAAAAGGTACACTCATACATTGCTGGTGAGGTTGCAAATTGGTGCAGCCACTCTAGAAAACAGTATGGAGATTCATTAGAAAACTCAGAATGGAGCCACCATTTTACCCAGCTATCCCACTCCTTGGTCTATACTGGAAGGACTTAGAATCAGCATACTACAGTGACACAGCTACATCAATGTTTATAGCAGCTCAATTCACAATAGCCAGATTGTGGAACCAACCCAGATGCCCTTCAATAGATGAATGGATAAAGAAACTGATATATATGTATATATATATACATATATATATATACACCCACACAATGGAATATTATTCAGCCATAAAGAAAAATAAAATTATGGCATTTGCAGGTAAATGGATGCAGTTGGAGAATATCATGCTAAGTGAAATAAACCAATCCCAAAAAAACAAAGGCCAAATGATTTCTCTGATAAGTGGATGATGATATATAACAGGTTGTGGAGGAAGGATGAATTATATAGAGGATAAAGAGGGGTGGGGGGAAGGAAATATAATAGAATGAGACAAACATCATTACCCTATGTATAGGTATGATTACACATGGTGTGACTCTACTTCGTGTACAACCAGAGAAACAAAAGTTTTACCCCATTTGTGTACCATGAATCAAAATTAAAAGAAAATAAAAAATAAACAAACAAAGATTTTCAGACTGGATTGAAAAAAGAAAACCCAACCATATACTGCCTAGATGAGATACACTTGGATGCACAGATAGACTGGAAGGGAAAGGATGGAACAAAACAGCAAAAATGGTAGTTCACGCAAACAGCACTCATACAGAAGCTGAAATGGCCGTACTGATTTTCAGGTGAATGAAAATGAAGACATAACATGTCTTAACTCATGCAGATATATCAGTACTTAGTGGGAAATTCATAGCTGTATTTACAAATCTGCTATGGTTTGAGTGTGTCCTCCAAGGCTCCAAGTATGAAATTTCATCCCCATTGTGATGTAATAAAAAGGTCAAACCTTCACCAGACTGTGGTACTTGGAATTAGGAACTTTGGGAGATGATCCAGGTGTGATCAATGGAATTTTTATAAGGATGCCAGCCAAGAAAAACTTTTTCAACAAATTCTGCTGGGATAATATGTTATGCATATACAAAAAATGAAACAAGACTCATTGTTTTCACTACACAACAAAATTAACACAGAAATGGATCATTGACATATTTTTAAGAGCTAAAACTATGAAAATCTTAGGAGAAAACATCAGAATAAATGCTTATAACCCTGAGTTAGTGATTTCTTTATATAATATCAAAACAAAGCTACAAAGACAACAACAGATAAATTGCACTTAGACAAAAGTAAACACTTTCATGCTTCAAATTATATCCATGGGAAAGTAAAAGCAAAACCTGAAGAATGAGAAAAAAAAATTACAAATTACGTATCTGATAAAGTATTTTTATCCAGAATTTATCAAAACTTTACAATTTCACAATCAAAAGAAAAGTAACCCAATCCAAAATAGACAAAAGAAAGATGAATAAACACTTCCCCAAGGGAGATATAAAAATAGCCAATAAACCATGAAAATAAGTTCAACATCATTATCTGATAGAGAAATGGAAATAAATACAAGAAGTTTCAACTTATAACCACTGGGATGGAATAATTGAAAAGATAACAATAAACTTTGGCAAAAATGTGGAGAAATTCAGATCTTTATAATTGCTGGGGATGGTGGAACTGCTTTAAATTGCTAAATATATAATTATCCAATAAACTAAAAATTCCACTGCTATGACTATCACCAAAACCAAAAGCATATCACCACTCAACACTTGTGTACAAATACTCAAAACAGTTCTGTAATATAAGAAAGATATTTGACCTTTATTTCTGGTTCTTAGTGCAGAGTTCTTAAAATTCTTGGTATTAATTGAGGGAAAAAAGTGACACAGTCTTTTGATCCAATTAGATGATTCTTGGAGGGCCCAGAAATAGCTTCCATTTGGAGACCAAACATTCAATCAATAATGCCTGTATAACAAAGCCTCAAGAGCACTGAAGTATGGGTTTCAGAGATTTTCCAAGCTGGAGACCACATACAATTGATACAATTGTCAGGAGGGTGGCATATCCTAACTCTTTAGCCCCAAAAAATCTCCTGAGCTCTGGATCCTTGTTGACCTTACTCTGCATATCGGGTCCTCAAGTTTTTCATTTGTATCCTTTATCATAAACCAGTAAAACAAG
The DNA here is from genome assembly GCA_020662805.1 of Glaucomys volans. Taxonomy (NCBI): domain Eukaryota; kingdom Metazoa; phylum Chordata; class Mammalia; order Rodentia; family Sciuridae; genus Glaucomys; species Glaucomys volans. The sequence goes on along the minus strand of JAJEJO010044374.1, from coordinate 44,393 downwards.
TAAAGTGCCTTCCAAAATTCTATGAACCATTCTAGCAAACTATCAAACCTGAGGGAGTGTGGAACCCTGAATTTATAGCTGGTCATTTAAATATGATGACATGGGACTTCCAACTAGCATCTGAGGTGGAGGCAGCCTTGTGGTATTGAACCTTTTCACCCGTTGGATATGATCCTAACTCCAGTTAGATAGAGTCAGGACTGAATTGCATTTTTAGACACACAGATGGTGTCATGGAGTTGGAGAAGTGTTGTTGGAAAAGACATAACATTCGTGGTACCTAGAAGAAAAGAGCAAACATCCATTATTGTGATAGTGAAAAAGTATAGAAGACCCAAATACCCATCAACTGGTGAATTGTTAAGTAAAATGTGTTATGCGCACAACAGAATACTATTTGAAAATAAAAAAGTAACGAAGGACTCTTTGAAGTTTTGAGTTGTATAAACCTAGAAAATATTCCTCTACATGAAACCATCCTGGTAAAATACCACATATTGTGGGAATAGTCAAATTAATACTATAGGGCCATTAGAATGTTAAAAAGGTTCTAAAATTGCTAATGGTGCTAGTCACAAAATTCTGTGACTACCTTAAGACCTTTGAATGTCCATGTGTAAGAGAACTACATTGAGCCAGCACATCCAATAAAAGCAAGTCATTCTTTCTGTCACTTTTTGCAAAGAAAGGATCAGAGAAGAAGGGAGCCTCCTAGTTTTAGTTTTATTGTTTAATTCGGGTTTTAATCTAAGGTCAATATTGGTAATGATTAGCAGATTGTTGATAGCATTAAAAAATTGCTCCTTTTACTTGTACCTCCTTTGACTCAACATTTCATGTTAATCAATATTTAATCATTTCAGATTATCGAATGCTGCTTATTTATTTTACTAATAGCATCACTGTTAATTCTCGTCTTTTTAATAAATCAATTTTATTGTCTTTTTAAAATAAGCAATGTATTTACATCCTCTAAAATGTAATATATGTGCATATTTATATACAGTCACCTCTATGTAAATAGACATTTATCTCCAATATAGAGGATTTTCTTTATTATGCTTACACTGGAAAACTAACAATTAATAGTTTGACACCTTTAATCATAATAGATTATTCATTTATGCTTTTCTTTTCTTCTGCATAGCAGCCCTGAACTATGAAATGTGGGACAAAGAATGATAAGATTTGTCCTTGTTCTCAAAGAGCTTAGAAATAAGTGCTTAATGTAATTAAATACAAAATGATACGGCACATTCTGTAAAAGACCTATAATTAGGATTAAATGCAATACAGACATGGAAATAATCTTGTCTGAGGCTGAAAGTTCAAAAACACATCAAAGGGAAGCATACCTTGATCAGGATTTGAATAATCAATAAAAGTTCACCAGGCAGACAAAGAAAGATCAGAATTTTTTATATTTACTAAGTTGTATAATAACTAAATGGTTATATATGCAACTATGCTAAACAAAGTAGAATTATGGTGGGATTCCATGGTAAACATATGTTAGCCATTTTTTAGGAAGGGGAAGGAGAAAAGTCTAATAAATTCCATGCTTAGAAAAAACTTTAAATATTAGGTATTACTTTTAAAATATGCATATATACTTATTAGTTGAGTAATTAATGCTAGATCTCACAACAAACTCAGAAATCTCCATGGCTTCTCACACAGAAATCTCGTTGAATTCTCACAGTATCTATTTTTCACTTATTCAATTAAGTCTGATGCATTTTCCTTCATTCCAAAGCTGTGCTAATTGGACCATGTGGTCTCCAAAGTTGCTATGGTAGGGAAAGAGAAAGAAGAAGGAGGCATATCTTTATAAGATATGTCATTTCAAGTGGTCCATTGACCAGTTTGGGTACATGTTCTCAATCTTCCTGCAAGGAAAGCTGCAAAATATCAAAACTACATGAAATAACTTTTAAAACTACCTCTATTTCTTCAAACACTATGTAATTCCTATGTTTTTGGGTTTTTTAAAAAACAGCAACATTTTTTTTTCCTTTTGCAGTATCCGTGTCCCCCTTGTGATGTGACTTCACAGCTCTTTCTAGACTGACATCGCCACTTACTATGAAAAATAGAACGACGGGAAAATTATGTTTTATTCTGGTTCTGAACATAAGCCTCAAGGAGATTTGCATGTTCCTGCTTGCTCTTGGAAACTCACCACTGCTATGAGAATAAACTTGGGTGAGACTGCTGTATAAGGAAGGACACATGCTGTTCTGATTGCCAGGCAACAGCAAGCTAACCCCGAGACACATGAATGAAAACTCCCTGGAGGGAGGTTCATAGAGGTTATTGAATACCAATGAGGCAGTCCAGCCAAGATCAGGACTGTTCTTAATCATGTAAGGATAAATAGAAATCAAGAGTAAAAAAGCATTTCTTCATCCTGAAGCAAAAAGGGAAAGAAACTTGTCCATCCCTTTTCTTAAAGTACTTCCTAGAAAACATTTCATTGTAAATTCTTTCTCTGACCTTTGAGATGTATAAAAATCTCTGTAAATGCTAAATAAGGCTCTTGCTAGTTTCAAAACCCAGGAATTATTTTCTTAAGGAACTAAGAGTCAGTCTTTGATAAATAATCATGAGAGAGAATAATATTAACCATCTCTAGGACCCTGTGGGAGACTGAGGGGTCCAACTAGATTAACTTCCACATCTGACTTCAAGTTTGTAAAAGTTGCCCCTTGCCATTAGGAGACAAAAAGTCTATGATCCTTTTGATAAAGGCAATTAGCTAACACTCCTATTAGCAGGTGGATTTACAATCTATATGTGACAAATGGTACTCTCAAGTCCAGTTATACCTGCCTGACTATATAAAGGAGCAAAACTTCGTTCTATCTGCAAAATTTTTAGCAGATTGACTGTAATGCTAGTGTAATGTCTATTTGATAATAAAACTGCTTTCTTTTTCTCCTGTAATTCATGCAGAGGAATTTCTGCATTAGCAGGAAATGTTTTTTTCTTTTTTTTGGCAATAATCAGAACAACTACCCATATGACTTTAAATATTAATAATAATAAATTGTGGTAGTTTTAACTGTAAAGTTTGTATTATTTTAAAAGTGAATTCTGTACTCTTCTTTGCTAGAAAATTCTTCTCCAAATTTTAAATCACAATGTTCCTCACAGACTGGTCCTAAGATCTTTCTATGAATTCCTAGCTACTTCTACAATTTATCCTTAAAATAAATGAAGCCAGGTAGACTTTCATCCTGAAGGCAGTTTTCACTTTTCTATGCTTTAGAGAACTCGTGCCACTCATGTCCAAACATTCTCTCTTCCATACTTTCAAGTGAATATTTTTTCATTTAATTTGTCAAACAGTATTTACTGAGAACATACTATTCGACAGGCTCAATTCTAAGCTTTACAATGCAATAGGCCAAAGAGTTTTTTAAAAGGCTTGACCCCATGGAATTCCCACTTGGTAGACAACATCAATAAAACTTTATAATGTTACATCGTGCACAACCATAGAAACAAAAATTTGTACTCCATTTGTGTACAATGAATCAAAATGCAGTCTGTACAAATAATAAAAGAATTAAAAAAGGTTAAAAAAAGAAAATTCTGCATAGCTTTAAAATTATTAGGTGGAATTCCCAGTGTACCCAAATTTAGGTAGGCAAATATAATGAAGTTTAATGTACCCATCACCAAGCTTCAAAAATGAGCAATTAATGTAAACTCTTGGTTCATCAACATCCAAAATTAGTTTTCCTCATACAATTTCCCAAAAACCCAAGCTACCTTCTTTCATTCATCCATATACATGATTTGATAAAACACATAGTCAACTACTCACTAAATTTATGGTCAATAAAAGAGAAATATTCAAATTAAACAAAAATACCTGAATAATATCCTTGTGCTATTAAATTTTATAGGATCTTAAATTTTTTACCTCATTTTTTCATTTCTGGATTTCAGGATATTAATAGTCACTGGAATATATTTCAACATTGTGTGAATTAATATAAAAATAAATGCAAAACATTCTCACTTGCCTTTGCAATGTTTATCACAGTGAGCTCTGAATTCAAATGACATACCCACTTTAGTTTCCCTTTCTAATTCTTTCCTTATTCTTATAATATTAAGTTTATTGGGTTACAAAAGGATTTTCTAGATTTAAAAAATTTATCATCTTGCTTTAATGCTTTTTCATGTTATATAGTAATGTAATCACATACTTTTTCTGATATATAATTGTTTCATATTTATAGAAAATAAAAAAATTAGATAAAAATGAGCAAATAAACTTATGACATTTTAATTTTAAGTATTTTAAATTTTTAACTGATGCTACAAATCATAAAAGTTGGACATAGCTATGGTATACCATTTAATATTCAACATATATATTATATAATTTTAAATCAGTCTGTTGTTATTTTTAATATTAATTTTTAATGTTGGGTATATTACATTTAATTATAATTAACATGATTAATTGATCATCAATATGATGGTTAATATAATTATCAATAATTTATATAATCACAATTACATAATTGCATATAATTGATAATTACATGAAAACTAATTATTAATAAGTTGTTAATTCGCAGATTATATACTTATGAAATTTAAAAGGTGATGAGTATTTTTGGACTCTGCCAAATAAGCAATTCATTTATATTTGTAAGTTACTATATAGGAGAATTTTCTTTGGGCTAAATATGAAGGGCATTTTCAAAGCATAAGCAGTCATCTTTGGGTTCCTGTAAGGGGAAGTAAAATGGCAAAAAAAAAATATTTTTTAGGAATTTGTTCCACTTTGATATTGAAAGCAAAGATCTCCAGGGATTAATGAACTGGTCTTCAGCAAAACCCTGGATTTTCAGAGCTAAGTGGCATGTTTTCAATACAAGAAAATATTTAACCAAATTTATTTAACCAAATCTTATTTAACCGAAAATAAGAGAGAGTATTCTGCTTTCCCACGTGTCCATATATATCATAATACCACTCTGTGGTTTGTGGTTCTTCCACTCTAAAATGAAGATAAATGTGAATTCTTCTCTACCTCTTCCTTACTCCTACTAGTCCTTCAAACTGGGAATTTGAATTTTTTCAACAATGAAAGTGAGGATAGTCTACACAGTAGACACAGAGTAGGTACCAATAACTGAATGACAGCTATATTCATTAATATGAATGCTTTATTTCATATTTCTGTCTCTCTATAGATTTTTAAGAAATTGGAAAAAGTGGACGAAAATTGTTTGCTTATGCCATGTCTGAAAGAATAATAAACTGCATCATCACAGGCTTCCTCATTCCAGAAAGCAAGAGATAATTAATTCTGTTCTCATAAACAAGAGGGGGAAAAGAACAATTATACAAAAATACATCAAATACATTATGAAGAAAGTGTGCTGCATCGTATTAACATACCAAATAGTTTATTCCTTTCTCTGTGCCATTCCAACTCATCGACATGTGACTCCCCAGTGCCTTCTGCTGACCTGGATTCACTCATTGGCATATTACTTGATTATGCCAATAAAATGTAAATGAAATGGAATTATGCTTCAAAGTAATCAGTCTTTCCACAGTTCCATAACAAGAATATCTTCAACAAAATACTGGTATATCCTTCAGTCTGAGTTGTGATATGACAAAGATAAACAGAATAGAGACGTAGAGACATAGGCACTTAAAACTGCAAGAAACTTTCTATTTTTCAACCAGACAAGAGGCTTAAATTTCTTGCTCAAAAACAATCATAGAAACATGACTAACAGGCCTTGTGTTTTCAATAAGTGAGGACAAACCAAGCCTCCATATCATCTACATTATATCTGTCTCCTAAGATAATTGATAGCACTAACATCTTACAAATGAAGACTTAGTTAGTCTTGAGAAAAATAACTTCTTAATGATGCTGAGCTCTAAAACCTGAAGTAAAAGTTGCAGCCAAGATTTATGGACACATATTTAAGCAACAGTGCAAGTAAGACTATTAACCATCTGAGCTTTCTATTGGGAAAAATTTACAGCACAGAATAATAAGGCTTCACTGAAGAATGAGAGGAATACTTGAAGAAATAACGTGTGCAAAGAAAGCTTGAAAATAAGAACACTAGTCAAGCCCTTGAAATATGTTAAGTGACGAGCCAACATACTAAACAGGATGTATGGAATTAGGAATGCAATGGGTACTGAAATTCAGTCATCATGGTTCATTTACATGGCAGGCAGAGTTATGAACCCTGCACAAAAACAATCGGCAAACTTTGTCAATAAATTGCTAAAACGACTTCACAGGAAATCATTATTGGATACCAGTTTAGTGGTCAGCATCTTTGCCAAACAATTTCCACTTAATATTTGAAAGAAATTTGTCCTACAATGTTCCCTAACATGACTGGAAAAAACAGGTAAAAAGCCTGCTAGGCCCTTAAAAACCTAATTAAATAAAATATATTATCCTGCAAATTTAATTAAAAGGAAAAAGAATACAATGAACAGTCTTAAAAGAAAAATAGATATGTTTTCCCACTGTCTTAGTTTTCTATTGTTGCAGTACAAATGATCATAAATCAGTGACTTAAAGCAACACAAGGTTATTATGTTATTATTTTGTAGGTCAAAAATCAAGGGGCCAGACGAATATCAAAATCTTGGTAGGACAGTGTTGTTTTCCTGAAACTCAAAGGAAGAATCTTTTCTCTCCCTATTTGCGTCAGCAGAATTCAGATCCTTATGACCATTACAATGTGGGCTATTCCCAGCTTCTATAGGTCACTTGCATTTCTTGGCTTGTGGTCCCCTTCCTCCACTTTTAAGGCCAGTAACAGTAGGTTAATTCTCTGTCATCCTTTATTCTTCCTCAGTCTCTTTGCTTTAACCTAAGAAAAGTTCTTCCCTTTTAAGGATTACTTCAATAGATTAGGCCTATGTGGATAATTAAGAATACATCCGAAGGTCTATAATCTTAATTTCATCTGCAGTTTTATTTTGCCATGTAAGGTATTCTAGTCACAGGTTGATGAAAAGTATAGACATCTATGGAATTACATTATTCTGCTTATCACACCTTCTAAAATTCCAAACTAAAATTAACAAAAGAGGGAGGAAAGAAATGGATATAGTTTAGAGAATATTTAGGATAATCTCAGACACTTGCCTACCTTATAGGAAACCTGAAGCTGCCACACAACATCAATGTGGATTTAAAGAGGAGGGTCTCCTCTGATACCTGTGACAGAGGTTCAAGCCTGATAGACCCACTTCTATTTATATCCCATCTCTATTTTTCTGCCCCTACTATACAGGATCTAAAAGCTAAAACCCAATGTTCAGATGATAGTATTCATAATTCTGAACTTTATCTGCATCTATCTTAGTGTTTCTGTAAGTATCATTTTGGATCATCAATAATAGAAACTCTTGAAATTATTGTCAGTAATATAGATCTCTGGGACTCCCCCACATATTGATAAAAACCTGGGAAATATTCACATCAATAAAATAATCCCATTTGCAATAGCTGTCAAAAATAAAGCACTTAGGAATCAATTTAATCAAGAAGGTATAAGGAAGGTCTCTACACTGAAAACTATACACTGAAGAAGAAAATAGAAGTCACAAATAAATGGAAGGATATCCTATAGTTATGGATTGAAAGAATCAATATTCTTAAAATGTTCATACTACATAAAGTGATATACAAAATCCTTGTGATCTTTTTCAAAATTCCTGGCATTCTTTTTTATTGGTTTTGCTGGTTCATTAATAGTTATACATAATAGTATGTTTCATTTTGACATGTTCTTATATGCATGATATATAATTTGGCCCATTTCAATCCCCAATACTTCTACTTCCTTCCCTTCCTTTCTTCCCTTGTTCTCCTTCCTCTACTCTACTGGTCTTCCATGTATTTATTTATTGTTTTTTTTTTTTAACTGGGACTTTGTAATATACATAAGAGTGGGTTTTACTGTAGTGTATTCACATATGTACTTGACAAAATTTGGTCAATTACATACTGCAGCTCCTTCCTTTATGTCTGTCTCCCTTCCACTCAATCCCTTCTTCCACTCAACTGATTTCCCATTTGGTTTATATGGAACCCTCCATTTTGTTCCCCTTATTTCTCTCTAGCTTCCATATAAGAGAGAAAACATTCAATCTTGGACTTTCTGTGTCTGGTTTATTTTACTTAGCATGATGTCCTCCAGTTCTATCCATTTATTAGAAAATATCACAGTTTCATTCTTCTTTTCAGTGGAGTAAAACTCCACAGTGTATATATACCACATTTCCTTTATCTGCTCATCTGTTTTCAGGTACCTGGACTGATTCTATTACTTGGTTATTGTGAATTATGCTGCTATTAACATTGGTATGCCTATGTCATCATAGTGTACTGGTATTAGTGGAGTGTTTTGCATAAATAGCAAGGAGTTGGATTGCTGAATCGTATGTTGCTTCCATTCCTAATCTTCTGAGGAATCTCCTTACTGCTTTTCAAAGTGGTTGTATATTGTGGTGCCACCAAAAATGCATGAGTTCATTTTTCCCACATGTTTGCCAGCATTGATTATTATTTGCATTCTTGATGTCTGCCATTCTATCTGGAGTGAAATGAAACCTTAGCTTTGATTGGCACTCCCTGATTGCTAGGGTTGTGAATGGTTTTTCAAATATATTTTGGCCATTCCCATTTCTTCTTTTGAGAAACATCTCTTTCATTCTTTTGCCCATTTATCAATCGAGTTATTTGTGTTGTTTTTGAGGGGTTTTTTTTGTTTTTGTTTTTGTGGGTTTTTTTTCTTTGTTTGTTTGGTGTTGTTTTGTGTTCTTTATATATTCTGGATATTAATTCCCTGTCATAGGAATAGTTGGGAAGGATTTTCTCCCATTCTGTGGGCTCTCTCTTCATTCTCTTAACTGTTTCCTTTAAATTTGGTATCATTCCACCTATTGATTATTGGGTTGATTTCTTGAGTTTTAAGGCTCTTGTTAAGGAAGTTCATACCTACAACAACATGTTAGCATGTTGATCCTCTTTTTTCTTCTAGAAGTTGTGAAGTTTCTGATCTTTGATCTACTTGGAATTGACTTTTGGAGAGTGTAAGAGATAGGGATTAAGCTTCTACATCTAGGGATCAAGCCCAGCGCTTCACACAAGATAGGCAAATGTTCTACCACTGAACTGCACCACCACACACAGTCTGGTGACATTCTTTACAGATATAGGAAAAAAGGAAAAAGCCAAAACACATATAAAATGGAAAAAAAAAAAGACACTAAATAGTCAAAAAAATTTTGAGCAAAAGCAATTGAAGGCTTTGTATTTCTTCATTTGAAAACAGATTATGTCCAGCACCTCAAAAGGCTGAGGCAGGAAGAGCTTGACTTCAATGCCAGCCTCAGCAAAAGTGAGGCACTAAGCAACTCAGTGAGACCCTGTCTCTAAATAAAATACAAAACAGGGTTGAGAATGTGGCTCAGTGGTCCAGTGCCCCTGAGTTAAATCCCTGGTAGCACCCCACTCACCAAAAAAAGAGAAAGAGAATAGATTATAAAGTTATTGTAAACAAAACTGAATTCTGAATTGTACTAGCATAAAAACTGACATATAGGCCAGTGGATCAGACTAGAGAGACCACAAACAAATCCAAGCATGTACATCTAGTTGTTTTTAAAAAAGTTATAAGAACACACAATGGGGAGAAAAAAGTGTTTCTAATAAGTGTTATTGGGATAACTACATATCTACATGTGAAAGAATGAAGGTAGGCCCTAAACCTCATATCATAGGTACAAAAATGAACTCAAAATGAATTAGACTTAAATGTAAATAGATAACATTAGGAAAACTGAATATACACATGAAAAAACAATGAAATTGAACGCTTTTGTTTCACAAGTTGATTCAAGACTTGAATATAAGACCTCAATTCAAGAAAACACAGGGGAAAATCTTCATGGCATTGAACTTAATAATAATCTTTTGAATATGGCACCAAAAGTATAAGAAACAAAAGTAAAAAATTAACAGATTTGGTTACTTCAAACTAAAAAGCTCCTGCATAACCAAGCAAAGAACGAACAGAGTGAAGAGACAACCTTTGGAATGGCTGAAAATAATAGCAAACCAACATGTAAAAACATGCTTACCCTATACAGTCCCTCAGCATCCATGAGAGGTTGGTTCCAGGAATTCTTGCACATAAAATCCACATATACTCAAATGCCTTCATACAATTGTAGTATTTTCATACAACCTACGTGCATCCATTCATACATTTTAAATAATCTTTAGGTTATTTATAAGACGTGATGCAAAGGAAATGCTATGTAAATAGTTGTTATGTTGTAACTTTTAGGGAGCAATTACAACCAGAAAAGTCTGTACATGTTCAGTACAAACACAATTTGTTTTGAGTGTTTTCAATTTTTGGTGAATCCACAGATGCAGAACCCACAGATATGGAGAGATGATTACATAAGAACCTAAACGACTGGATAGTAAGAAAGCAAATAATCAGATTAAGGAATGTGAAAAGAATGTGAGTGCACATTTCTCAAAAAAAAAAAAAAAGAAACACATACAAGTTGTCAACAGGTATATGAAAAGATGTTCAGCACCACCAATAATCATAGCATTGTATACCAAACAAGATACCACCTCACACCATTTAGAATGGCTATTTAAAAAAGTGAAAAGATGCAAGGTATTGGTGAGAATGTGGAGAAAAATAAAATCTTGTAAACTGTTGTTAGGCACGTAAATTAGTATAGCCCTTATGACCAGAAGTGTAGATGTTCTTCAAAAATTATAAGTCAAACCACTATATCATCTACAAGTTCTACCACTGGTTATTTATCCAGTGAAATGAAATCAGCACACAAAAGTTTTTTGCACAGTCATGTTCATTGAACAATTATTCATGATAGCAAGATAGGGAAATAACCCAAGGGTCTATGAGCGGATGATTGATTAAATGGAGTGTGAATAAACTATAAACACATGCACACACACATACACACACACACACAAACATACCACAGTGGAATACTATTCAGCCTTTAAAAAGGAAATCTAGTCATTTGTGACAACATGGATGAATCTGTACAATATTCTGTTAAGTGAAATAAAGCAGGCACAAAGAGACAAATGTTGCACAATCTCACTGGTATGTTAAATCTACAAATGTCAAACTGATAACAAAAGTAGAGAGTGGAATGAATTACAAGGAGCTTGGAGGTAGGGGGAGATTGAGTAGTTGTTGCTCAAATGATGCAAAGTCTCAGGAGAAATAGGAAAAAGGATCTATTTTGTAACATAGTAATTAATGTTGATAAAAATGTGTTGTATTTAAAATTGCTAAAAGAGTGGCTTTTGAGTTCTCATCAAAAATATATGGTGATACATATATTTATTACTTCAGTTTAGCTGATCAATAATGTATGCAGGCTTCAAGACAACATTTTGTACATTATACATGCACAAAGTTTTCAACTAAACTAACAAAATGATATGAATTAATTTTTTTAAAAAAGTAAAAAGTATTAAATACTATAGGAGATAATCCAGTTTAGTTTAGTAACTATTTTTTTCTTCTTTAAAAATTCAATATCTAAAATATAAAGAACAAAAAAAAGTTCTAATAGGACAGAATTCCAACTTTGTCTTTTTACCTTAGAATTATAACTGAAAATTTTATGTTGAGAAATTAAGTAATCTGGTCTATTACACAATAAGTATGTATCCTATTGTTTTTAATGGAGAAAACACAAATTATTCCCAGCTATTTTTAACTTATTCTTCTGATTTAAAAATATCTATTAATTTAACATCCACTTGGAACAACTACTATACCTATAGTTGGGCATTTAACACTTTAATTTTTTATATTAATCCAGTATTGCTACTTTCTGATCTGAGATAAAGAATTTAAGGAGTCTGTGGAAGGAACCATTATTTCCATTCACATTATTTAAAATTAGATCTAAATAGCTCTTTCATATTTTATATCTTTTTAGAGCAAGAGAAATGTATGCATAAAGTTGTTTTCATGTAATTTGACTTCCATTCATCTCTTAAATAATTAATGGTTAAAACTAAAATTCCACTTTGGAGACAACAACATTTCAGAACTATCAGGCATCAGAAGACTTTATTTTTCAAATGTAACATGTCAAAATCTGAGAAATTATTAGCTTTGTAGGAAAAACATGCACTAAATGTTGCTGCATAACAATTAGTTTGTCATCTTTGTTTCACCTTCCTAAACCAAGAGAGAACAATTTTAAGGGTGTTAAAAAGTGGGAGCAAATTTCCAATATCATTTTTATATGCTAACAGTAAAAGAAAAAAAATCTAATTAATTCAGTCTCCGGTGGAATCACCACAGAGAGATTCCGATGAGGGTGTTAATAAACAAAAGCCTAGCCTTGTAAAAGGTGTCAGTGTGATCTATGTATGTGCACATAAGAGGTACAGAAAACTGTGAGGGACGCCACCAGCCTGGGCCTCTAGTCACCCTGTAAATCACTCCTGCTTCATTCTCCAGATGATAATGGACCAGAATGAATGAGCAGTAGCAGAACTCATGAAGATTTATGAAAGAAAGATGCAAATGGCCTAACTATATCAGAGATAGCATGAAACAACAAACTTAACATCAAAGTTGGGGGGAACCCTAAATATTGAAATTGCAGTTTTAGGAATTTGGGGATGACAAAAGGGACAATATCATCAGGAATCATCCTATGTCAAACGTAACTATTTCAGAACTTCCCAAGTTTTTACACCAGATGTGCTTAGGTGTGAAATGGTGTTCCAGTAGATTTGTGTAAGTGATAAATCTAATATTGATTGATTGATCTTGAAAGTAACAATTATTTTACCCACTCACTGGATAGATAGCATGTATATAAATCTTGTCTAGTCACAAAATTATATTACCTAAATTTCTAACTCATAAGCTATTGAAAACTTTTATTAGCTTCATATCTTTATGTTGGAAACACTGAGATACATATTATCAGGGGGCATAAAACTAAGGGAATTTGAATATCAGGTGAAAACCAAGAATTTTCAAAGAAAAAACAAAGGACTTAAAGTAGAAGCCTTCTGGAGAGATAATGAGTGGTTCCAGGAACTACGTTCTTAGTCCAAGTAACTCAAGATTGTAGATACAGATCAGGGACCTGAGCAACATAGTAAACTGATACTTCAAATTTTATATACAGAACTTTTTACCTTAATTGTGCTTAGTTAATATGCCTACCTTTTAGTTTCTACACATGGAGATATGTCACCTGGTCACATATTAAAGGTATGATTTTAGGTAGCATTAAAAAATAGAGGTCTCTTTGTCCATTCATCTTTTAAAGAATACTTAGACTGGTCCCATAGTTTAGTTATTGTGAATTGAGCTGCTATAAACATTGATGTGGTTGCATCACTGTAATATTCTGATTTTACATCTTTTGGGTAAAAGAAAATGTGTTCTATATACACAATGGAATACTATTCAGCCATAAAGAGAAATGAAAGTATGGCATGTGCTAGTAAATGGATGGAACTGGAGAGTATCATGCTAAGTGAAATAAATTAATCCCAGAAAACAAAAGGCCGAATGTTCTCTCTGATATGCAAATGCTAACTCAGTAAGTGGGGGCACAGGTAAGAACAGAAGTACTTTGGATTAGATGACAGAATGAAGGGAAGAGAGAGGAATAGGAATAGGAAAAATAGTAAAATGAGTTGGACATTACTTTCCTACGTTCATATTTGAACATGACCAATGAAATTCCACATCATGTACAACCAGAAGAATGGAAAGTTATACACCATATAGGCATTATATTTCAAAATAAATTCTACTATCATATATAATTAATAACAACAAATTAAAATTTAACAAAAGACAAAGTAAACAGGAAAAAAAATAGAGGTCTTGGGCTTCAATACCTACTTCATACGTATGAGGCTATAGTAATGAGGAAATCAGTATTCTCTCACTGTTTTAGAGTCCTACCTATACAAGCATATGTGTAGTGTTCTACTCAGGTCCCTTCAGACTCACTACATTATTTCTAATTCATCTCACATACCTTTACTCCTCTTTTGCTTTGCCTCGCACAGTCCATAGCTACGACTCTATAGATAACTGGCCTTGGTGTCTGAAAGCCCAAAGAGAGTCAGAAGAGCTGCACAGTCTTGAAACCTGAAGCCAAGAAATGATGGGTTAGTAATATGAAGGGCAGTTTCTTGCCTTTGTTTCAGACAGACACTGAGGCATAATTTAGACCCTTGAGTATCCCTGCCATGTAAGGCTGTAGAAACATTTAGATTTTGCCTGCAACTGTACTCTCATCTTCTCCCTTGATTTCTCTCCTTTCACTCTCCAGCTTCCTCTGTTCCTTCAGTGAATTTGTTTGGGAACCCTTCCTTAATAAATCATTTGTACAGGTATATGTATATCAGGGTAGGCTTTTTGGAAGCCCAACCTAAAACACATACTGAATTCTAAAATGACTGTATATGAACACAGAACTACTCATGATTAGAGTGCCTCATAGCTATGGAACTGTATGTGTGTCAAAAGTCCCGGATAAGAAATGAAACGCACAACTTCATAATCTCTCATTAAACCTGGGTAATATATTTTTACTTTCTTTTGTTTGTTTTTAGGGAACTTTTATGAATCTTTCACTACTTAAAAAGGACTTGAGTACTTGGTAGATTCTGGAGATTAGTGCTCTGTCCGAAGTGTGTGTGGCAAAGATTTTCTCCCACTCTGAAGGCTCTCTCTTCACATTGCTGATTGTTTCCTTTGCTGAGAAGAAGCTTTTTAGTTTCACTCTATCCCAATCATTGATTCGTGCTTTTATTTCTTGCGCTTTGGGAGTCATGTTAAGGAAATCTGGTCCTAGGCCAACATGATGAAGATTTGGACCTATTTTCTCTTCTATTAGGTGCAGAGTCTCTGGTCTGATTTCTAGGTCCTTGATCCACTTTGAGTTGAGTTTTGTACAGGGTGAGAGATATGGGTTTAGTTTCATTTTGCTGCATATGGATTTCCAGTTTTCCCAGCACCATTTGTTGAAGAGGCTGTCTTTTCTCCATTGCATGTTTTTGCCTCCTTTGTCAAGTATGAGATACCTGTACTTATTTGGGTTTGTCTCTGTGTCCTCTATTCTGTACCATTGATCTACCTGCCTATTTTGGTACCAATACCATGCTGTTTTTGTCACTATTGCTCTGTAGTATAGTTGGAGGTCTGGTATTGTGAAACCCCCTGCTTCGCTCTTCTTGCTAAGGATTGCTTTAGCAATTCTGGGTCTCTTATTCCTCCATATGAATTTCATGATTGCTTGCTCTATTTCTATGAGGTCCATCATTGGGATTTTAATTGGAATTGCATTGAATTTGTATAGCATTTTTGGAAGTATGGCCATTTTGACAATATTAATTCTGCCTATCCAAGAACATGGGAGATCTTTCCATCTTCTCAGATGCTCTTTAACTTCTTTCTTTAGCGTTCTGTAGTTCTCAGTGTAGAGGTCTTTCACATCTTTTGTTAGATTGATTCCCAAGTATTTTATTTTTTTTGAGGTTAGTGTGAATGGGGTAGTTTTCCTAATTTCTCTCTCAGAGGATGCATCACTTACAAATAAAAATGCATTAGATTTATGAGCATTAATTTTATATCCTGCTACATTGCTAAATTCATTAATGAGTTCCAGTAGTTTTCTGGTGCAATTCTTAGGATCTTCTAGATAGAGAATCATGTCATCAGCAAATAGGGATAGTTTGATCTCTTCTTTTCCTATTCGTATTCCTCTAATTTCTTTGGTCTGTCTAATTGCTCTGGCTAGAGTTTCAAGAACGATGTTGAATAGTAGTGGTGAAAGAGGGCATCCCTGTCTTGTTCCAGTTCTCAAGGGGAATGCTTTCAATTTTTCTCCATTTAGAATGATGTTAGCTGTAGGCTTAGCATAAATAGCCTTTATTAAAAAAAAAAAAAAAAAAAAAAAAAGGACTTGAAAACCTTTATAAAACTATAAGGCACAATGCCATTGTAACACATAATTATAACTATTTATGCAACAAATATTATGCAATATCACTATTTGCCAGTATACACATTTCTCTGGCTTCAGGGAGCCTGAGGGAGAGCTTTTCCAAAATTTAAACAAATAATCACAGCCATGATTGCTACAGAGGTGATACTTGCTGTGAAAGATAAATATAGAAAACTATTAAAGCATATAAAAAGATAGAATTCATGTTGGAATGTCAGAGAAGATTCCCCTGCAGAAGTAACATTTCAGGTAAGATTTAAAGAATTCTCAAACCAAAAGGGTTGAAGTTGAGGGAGGGGTTAAGGTATTTGGAATGGACAAAATTCTTAGGATTCAAAGAAACTTAGTAAACACAAAAAGTGAAAGACAAATATTACCTTAGTGAAAACAAAACATATTTCTATCTTAAATATATCCTTTCTTCCTCGTTTTTCTCCTTAAATTTCAGTATAATGCTTATGTGATAAATTTAATTAGCACATAATCACTCTAAGCTTCCTAATTCATGCAATAGTGTGAGTTAGAATGCACACATTCTTCAGCCATCCTAACACTGAGGATGTGCTTTCTAGCTTTGTGAGTTTGTTAGTATCTTCTCTAACTATTCTTATTATAATGTATTAAGTAACCTACTAGATATATTAGAGTAAGAATTACTTTTTGGAAAATTATAAATGAAATCTCCACATTTTAACTAGCCACTGTCATAAGTGTGAATGTTAAGAATGAAAAAGATGTTTCCATTTGTTATTACTTGGGGAAGAATTATGCTTTAAACAAAATGTCAGGCCTGCACAATTGCCCCAAATATATGATCTGAGAATGCATGGACAGCAAAAAAAAATTCTATAAAACCACATACCCTCCAAGAATTACAGTAGAGGTAGCTATACATACTATTCACAAGTTCATACAGTAATAAAAAGTAAGAGCTCCATATATTTTAGCAACCTAGGATTTGATTGTTTGTATGTAATAAATAATCAATTTTACTTTTTTAACAAGTTAAAAAGTTTAAATAAATTTCAACCTTTAAAATATCTAAAAAGTCATTGGAATTACAGAAGATAGATCTTTCAAAAAAAATTTCCTGGTTACATAATTACTCCTTTTGTCTTGTCCAAGAAATACTCTCAAAGTTTTAGTCAGATCTCCAGGAAGGAAACAGAGTCCTAAATATGCTCACTGTTATACCTACAGCTCTCTTTTATTTTACCTTAATTTGTGTTTTTGCATTCTCCTCAAGAAACTCTGTCCTGGTCTGTGTGGATTTGGTATAAAAACACATAAAGTTAATAGCAAAGGTGACTGAACATTACTGCCATCTGCTATGCAGTCAGTCCAATCAAAGAAAACAAGATTTTCTCTTGCACTGCACTCCTCATCCAAGTTTTGTTTTTGAAGCAAAGATCATACAATTACCTTAACCTTTTCCATCAAGCAAAAAAAGAAAACAAATGCTTTGATGAAGGTGAATGGGCAGGTAACTCCAAATGATGCTCATAGATGGCACTTCACATCAACAAGTATTTCCAGTGATAACTGAGTTTACAAAGGTGAGAGGGAAAGAAAAGCTAACCTTCAGTGGAAGGCATGGCTATACTCATAAATTTTAAAATTATTTATTCTCAGGGACAATGCCTTCTAAAACTTACCCTGTGATATTTATCCCTTTAACTGCCCTCCTCAATCTGACTGGCTTCTAAAGAGACCAAATTTATGTGGAATCATGCAATGCCTCTCAAAAATAAATCTTAAGAATAGAGTAGTGTATAAATTGCATAGGAAATGTCAGCCCTAAAGAGTGATCACCCCTGGAGGATGGAATAATAAAGGGCATGAAGGTTAAATTTTGACATAACCTCAGTGCCACTACCAACTTCCATCTTTCATCCTTCAAATACCTGTTTTATAAGTTGAATTACATATAAAGAAGTATATATAATATGTAAACTTGTTATTTACATTTAATATTTAATGTATTTAATATCATACATAAATATATTATTTATATTATTATAAAATAATAATTATCTCAATGATATTTATTAACGCTCCATGAGTCTAAGTATCTCAAGTGTTTTGCAACCATAATTATCCCATTCTTTAACATTGCTAAATCTCTCCACAGTAATCCAAAGTTAATTTACTATTTCACAATGGAATTGAAGAGACCTTAAAAAGTTTGACTCCCAAATAAAGTGTAGGTCTCCAAGAGACAATTTCAACAACTTTCATAATTTGAGTTGTTTTTGTACCTTCTATAGTGCTTACGACAGTATTGAAAGCATTATAATTGTTCTAAATAAAATTTAGTGAATTCATGACATATGATAATGGTTCCTTTCCTTCTACATTCACCAAATCTTATCAAATAATATCTGAATTAATTTTAATTGCTTCCTGGCAATAGAGCAAAACAAAAACAGTATGTTTTCAATGCACACACAAACGTGCACATACACACACACACACACACACACACACATTCCTTGGATTATAATGGAGTTATATTCCAATAAACCCATGGTATGCTGAAAATATTTTAAATAAAAGTGCATTTAATACACAGAACCTGTTGAAAATAATGGCTTAATAACACAGTACCGTGTAGAGTGTTGGCCATTTATCTTCATGAGCTTCTGGCTGATTGGGAACTTCAGCTTTCTGCCACTGCCTAACATCTCAAGAGTGTATCATATTAAGTATTATTACAAAATATCAGACTTCAAAATTCAAAGTGCAGTCTCCACTGAATGTTTATCTCTTGCACCCTGATGAAGTCAAGCTTTCCTAAGTTGAGGACCACCTGTGTCTGTGTAAGTGTGTGTGTTCCTGTGTGTATGTATGTTTCTATGTCTCCTCAATACAACTCTGTCAGACACTATCATGTTGACTTTCACACATGAGACAACAAGTTTCCAAAAGGTGATGTCGTTGCCTTTGAACTCATAGTATTAAAAGAGACCAGGTTTTTTGGCTGCCAGTTTTGTTGACTAAGGACTTCTCCCCAGATCCTTAATTTAACATTGAATTCCTCATCTCTTTGCATTGTCTCTACCTCTCTCTTCTCCTCCTTCACACAAACGTCAGACATCATCTTTCATTATAAGAAACAGTGATCAACTCAATATATGCCTTTGACAACTTCTCCATACACATATAACCACAAAACTTTCTGTGGTTCATGATTACTCAAGTATTGACAGAATTCTAGAGTATGAACTGGATAATATGTAGCGTAAAAAACTTCACTGATTCATAATTCAAGAAAAAAAAGGCTGTGTATTTTCCTCCCAAATCACACAGTGATAAAGCAGAAATTATTGTGCTTGAGTCACTGTTACATTTTTTTTTATTCACCTACACTATGTTGAGACATCTACCCTAAAATCAGTATAATACCTGCAACTATGAAAGCAAAATAGCACAGGGAATTGGGCTGATATTAACTTTGAGGAAGTTTGGTAACTTTGAAATTGTTATATATACTTATGTAAGCTCAAACTAGGGTTGGTAACCACAGAAGTGATTTACTGCACTTTCCCTTAAATATTCCTTACCTCTCAGCGTTCATGTATTATAGCTACTTTGTAGTACCCTAAAGGGTAAACAAGGGATCTGAGAATTACTCCCATATGATGAAGACATTATATTTTCATCTTTCACCAAAATATGAGAAATAATTCATCACAAAACTAAGATCTTTTAAATAACTACATAACTACTAAGCTGGCACTTGTGAATCACATATGAATATACAGATAAAATATATAAGTTATAATGCTGCTCTTTAAATTTTGCCTAAATTGAATTCCCTTAACTTGTTTTAGAGAAAGCTATGGAGAACTAAACACAATAGCCTCTCAAAATTCTTGACAGTATGAAATGGTAGGTTGTATTCTTAGGCAGGTTTTATTACTTGAATATAATGAAAATATATCAAAATAAAACTTTCCATTTGCAATTTTCTAACATCAGCAACTGATTTAGCAATTTATTTTGAAATTCTATTTTATAGCATGGATAATTTATCTAGCCCCTGAAACAAAGAGATAGAATTGGTTTTGTTTGTAACTGGAAAAGCTTAGGATACTTGGAAATAGACATGTTAGCATTTTTTATGAGTTTTAGCCTAGTTGGGAATGTAAAAATTGTCCTCCACAGTTCCAGGAAATAAAATAGTCTTTGTTACAACACTGTGAACACACTCTGTAACCTTTGCAACATAATGTGGGATTACATTTTCTCCTAAATGAGCTATTCCTATACAGTTTCTTCAAAATATAGTATTAAAATAACCACCTCTTTGAACCTGCAGGCCTATTTTTCTAAGTTTAGTTTTTTCAAACATACTTTTGAAGCCAGTATTAGAGGGCATATAATTATCTTGTCATGTTTTGTTTTCTGTATAAATTTTCTTAAAATTCTACCTACAAGTTTTCAATGTTTAGGGGCAAATGCTCTTATTGTCTACTATTTGTGTCTTCCATTCTGAACAAGAAAAGATGACAGAAGATACATGGGTAGCACAATGACAATAGCAAAAATACTCAAATTTGGGCAGCAATTGTTTTCTGCAGAAAGCCAAGACGTTGGTCACATCACTTTACATTTGCATAGAACCTACAGTTCCAAAAGTATGTGAGGAACATACCATTTCATTTAATTTTACATGTACTGAATAATATATTTAATGTTATTTTCTTCCATTTTAATTCATGAGAAAACTGAACCTAACAGAAGTTCAGTTTACCAAGCATCATCATGATTGGCTCTTAAATGAAAAACTTAGCTTGTCCTTCTCTGATTAGATTTTCATCCATTGTGAGCATATGAAAATATGTATTTTATTTTAATTGACATGACTATGCAAATGTATTTATGTGCATAGTTAACATTATTCCAGTCTGATTTTCTATATGTATTTTAAATTTTTATTGATCATTTTGTTCCATCTACTATGTTACATTATGGCAAAAAATATCCTGCAGGTGAGTAAAAATGTAACTATCTTGAAAATGTCATTTTGAAGTTGGAGGTGACATAGTAACATCCATTCACAAAGATCCTAAAGGTTATGTAGATGCTAATAGTGCCTATCAAACATTAGTCTCCATTGAATTCTGTTTCAGAAATAGGAGAAGAGGAAACCAATTTTCTGGCCATTTTAGAAATGCATATTTGCATTACATTTGTAGAAGATAGTCAGGGAATTGTAGAAGCTGTAAGGCCTAGGGACAGTATATTTTATGTTTTTTGCTTAAAATGTCCTTGATAGACAACAGAGTAAACATAACAGAAGTGATGGTGGTATAAACTAGGAAGAGTTTAAGGATCAAGTTGATCAGCTATGTTGAATTAAGGTAGTGAAAAGGAGAAATTACAGGGCAGGAAGAGAAATTCAAAATATAAGAATTCAGAGAAAAACAAGCCTCTGGGTATGAATACATGGCTTTTTTAGCCAAAATAAGGTAAAAATGTTTGGAGTATAAGTCAAGGGACCATGTGACTGATGTTGGAAATGGATTGACAAGACTTATTAAAATCATCAGGATAAACACTCACTATAATTCAATAAATATTATAGAACATTATAATACATTCAGAATAAAGGAGACAAATACATAAGATAATTATTAAAATAGTAACATGCATTTATTTATTTAATCATTCTGTTAAGAAATATTAGTGGGGTCTGTATGTGATATACTAAGAATTGGATATTATGATAAAGAATGTAGTTCTTGTTCTCATGAAACTTAAAGTACAGAAAATACAAAATAAAAAAGAAAACAAACTTGTGCAAAATTCTATGTCAGAATAACATGATTTACATTGTAGTGACACATACATCTAAAATTTTATGAGTTGTACCCAATAAAAATTATTTCCTTTTGATGCTGTACAACCAGTGAATTTGGTAGGGGAGCTCTTCTCAAGTCCTCAGGTTGACACGAGTACTATTTGGTATAATATTTCCATAATACAGGAAGAATAGTCAAGGTGAGCCATGTATTTCTTCTATTTAGAATCAATACAATACCTCCCCATGACTTTATTGTTCAAATGAGTCATACAACCAAGACTAACTTCAAACCTAGCCATAAAGCACAAATTTAACAACTTCCAAGGAGTATATATTGAATACTTCTATTAAGTATAGGTTATACTTAATATACTAATATTCATATTCTAATATCATATACTAATATTCATATATTAATATTCATATATGAATAGTTCTATTAAGTATAGGTTATGAAAGAGGAAGCATGAATGCAAAATTACCACAAAATAAAAGAAAATGGAGCATTGCCAACCTGACTCTACTATGGCCCCATAATCTACTCCTCTTGGTGGTTTGCGTGCCACTTGTAAATGCCTCTCCCTCAGTGCAGATGGGACTGTGATTTGCTTTGAACCAAAACAACATTATAAATATGACTTTCTGGGCTGCTATAAAAAATATGACAGATTGGCGTAAAAAATAGTATAATAGATTTTTTTTTTAATTCTGGATAGTAGAAAGTCTGAGATTAAAATTCTGAGTGAATTAATTTCTGGTGAGGGTTCATTTCCTGGCCCGTAGATGGCCAACTTCTTGCTGTATCTGCACATGACATTTCTTTCCCTAGTTCATGCACTGAAAGTGGGTGGGAAGAAAGAAAGACACTAGTGTCTGTTCTTCTAAAAATATAAATCCTCTTGGATCAGAGACCCACCCTTGTGACCTCATATGACCTCAGCTACTTCGTGTGTGCTACACTGGGAGTTACAGTGTCATCTTGTGAATTTTGGAGGGACACAAACATTCACTCCACAACAATGAAGGATGTCACTCCTGTGATATTGTGACATAGAATTGTGACATTTGTCATTCTGTAAGACTGTCTCTTTCTGGCTTTCATGAAGCTAATTGTCATTCTTGTGAACTTGTTAATAGAAAGAGCCATAAAGCAAACAACTGAGGGTGACCCCTGGATAACTAGCCAGAAACTGAGGTTCTCTGAGTCTGCAAAGAACTCTGAATTCCACCAATGAACACATGACCTTTGAAGCACATATTCCCCAGACCAGTCCAGATGCAGATGCAGCCTTAGTCAACTCATGATCACAGTTTTGAGCAATTCTCAAGCAGTAATTCAGATAAGCCATGCCCAAACTTCAGTCTAACAGAAAGTCAGATAATAAGTGTGTGTTGTTTCAATTTACTGTATTTGTGGTAATATTACACAGCAATACACAAATAGTACAAGTATGGATGATGCATGATTAATTTCTTAAATTAAGGAGTCTTCAAAATTAGAATTGGACGTAAGCACAATTTTTGAGAATACAGGAAGACAGGTACCACATCATCTTGGTTTCCAAATCTTCCTCATTTTGTAATTCTCCTGTCAAATGCAACATCTCCAGAAAAGGAGGAAATGTCTGGATCACCTGGCCTATGTCATGTCCTCCATCATCTCAGAACAGGATGTTCTGCAATGATTGAGCTCAGTGAACCAAGTTGTGCACAGAGCATTTGGATTTTTTTTTCAGCTCTGGTATGACATGGGGTATATGCAAATGAGACTCCATCCACCTTATTCAACTTTCCTGAGTCTTGGGGACCAGCTGGCTATGGATCCTAGGTCTCTGATTATCCTTGATGCCTAGATGTGAGTAATAAATTTGCTTGCTTGACCTGCATGTTCTGTCTTACTAGGCCAGACCTAAGAAACTTATCATAGAATAATAGGAATATATAAGCCAGCCAAGAATGGAAGGAAAGGCAGTTATACCAAGGCTTACAAGCTCAAAACTGTGTTTGGAAGGAAATAGAAATACTCAATATCACTAGAGTGAAAGGAATATACAAGGAAGTGTGAAAGGGATGTTAGAAAGAAATCTGTCTAAAATCCAAACAAAAAAGACGGACGGCTTTAGAATAAATGAGTGACATGTTTAGAAATATGGGCTATAAATACAAAAGCCATTCTTTTATTCTGTCCAAAATATATATATATATATATATATATATATATATATATATATAATTTCCAAATTTCATTTTAACAGCCATCATATCTAAAAACATTTAAACTATGTAAATTCTAGAAATCAATCTTTAAATATCTTTTAAAAAATAGCTTGTTTCATCCATAATACATGTATCGATACCACTATGAAATAAATTTTATTGAACAACCAAAATATGCTTTTTCTTTCTTGACATAGTTTTTAAAATAACAAATTTCTGTAGAGAATTTAAACTGTAAAAACTTTGGATATTTAATAGATAGTGCACTTATCTATTGCTGCGTAAGCCACTCCAAACCTTAGTTGCTTGAAAAAACATCCATTTCTGTTTCTTAAAATGTATGGGTTGACTGGACTCTGCTGGCTGGTTCATCTGCTCCATGAATCATTAACTAAAGTCACTTACTTGCTACATTCTGCAGATGGCCAGGCTATGGCAGAGATCCATGACAGCCTCATATTCATGCCTAGCTTCTCAGTTTTCTCCTACAGTGCCTCTATGCAAGGCAAATTTGGACTTTCATATAACAGTAATCTTAGCACAATCATTATTAGGGGCCTAACTTTTCCAGGGGAGACGTGATTACAACTGCCAAGTGTCCAAAGATGAGGCTCATAGAATTGAAACTTACTTTTGTCACGTTCTTTTTGGTTAGAGCTATTTGAGTTCATATTCAAAAGAAGAAATAAAAACTACACAATTTGATGAGAGAAGGGGTGATTGATATTGAACATTTCGTATTATTATCTACCACAATTAGTAAATAATAAAGTTTAAATTTTAACAAAATTCAAAAGACTGCATTTTCATAACTAAATATTATAATTTTAAGAATTAGAAAACCCCATTTGAACAGTGCTAATAGAACTAGAATTGAAGCAGTCTTTAGTAAGAACATAAAATTAGAATTTGAAAATAGAATTATTCCAGTCAATAATATCTTTCATTCATACTACTAATTTTCAATCTTTTTAAAAATAAATACTACCATGCTTTCTTTTTCCATTTGTCTGTTGATGGGCATCTGGGATGGTTCTATAAATTGACTATTGTGAATTGCACTCCTATAAATAAAGATATGGTTGAATCCCCAAATATATGATGATTTTATTATTTATTTATGCACTGGGAATTGAACCCAAGGGTGTTTTAACACTGAGGACCATCCTCAGTCCTTTTTTATTTTGAACCAGGGTCTCCCTAAATTGTTTAGGGCCTTGTTAAGTTTCTGAGATTGACCTGGAATTTGGTACCCTTCTGCCTCAACCTCCAAGTCACTGGGATAATAGGTGTTTGCCCTCTCACCCAGGTTTCTACTATGCTGATTTTAGTTCTTTTGGGTAAATACCAAGGAGTATAAAACCTGGGTCATACAGTGGTTCCAGTCAGCTTTTTGATGAATCTCCACACTGCTTTCTAAAGTGGTTGTGCTAATTTGCAGTCCCACCACATCTTCCTCAGCATTTATTATTATTTGTATTCTTGATAATTGCCATTCTGACTACAGTGAGATGAAATCCCAATGTCATTATTTGCATTTCCCTGATTTGCTAGAAATGTTAAACTTTTTTTTTTTTTTCACGTACTTGGTAGCCAGTTATATTTCTTCTTTGGAGAAGTGCCTGTTTAATTCTTTGCCCTTGTATTACTTGAGTTATTTGGAATATAATTGTTTTTGATATCGAGTTATTTTAGTTCTGTTTTCTACTTTATCAAAACAAGGGAGAAAGCAGTAAAGAATTCCTAAGAAAAGAGAAGAGAGATCAGTGGAGAAAAAAGGGAGGATTGAGAGGGAAGAAGGAAGGACAGGAAAAGAGGACTAAGCAAACAATCCTATGTACATATTTGAATATACTCCAGTGAATTTCACCTTTATATATATATATATGCCTATATATATATATATATAAAATGCACTAATATAAAAACATTATAAATGAATAGAAGAAAGACCAGTACAGTAGAGGAAAGGGAAGGGAACAGGGGACTCGAGAAGCAAAAGAAAAGGAAACTACTAGAGACTATATTGGAGTAAATTATATTCCATGCTTATACAGTTATTCCAAAGGAAGTCAAATATTATTTATTATTATAATGCACTAATAAATTTAAATAAACCTACATATGACTGAATTAATAATTTTGTGTTAAAATTATTTTTAAAATTAATGAAGGATATTTTTCTTCTCTTAAAGTATGACAATACATTTTAAAAGCTGGAAATAAAAACTAATTTTTATGAAATCTAGTAATTTACTTGTGAACTACTTATTGTGTTTTCTATTACAAAGAGGTAAAATAATTTATCAATCTCTTTTCTATCTGAATAACTAATTATTATGAAGGGACTTTTTAGCCCTCTAAAATAATGGCATAATTATCTTCTTCAATGATTAAGATATAAGGTGACTGTAAGACAGACCTTCATCAGAAAGAAAGAGCATATTCTAGGACAGGGGTTTGAACCCGCCTAGATTTCAGGGACTCTGTTATGGAGAAAAAGGAGTTCAGGAGTCACGGTAGAGAAATGGGTAAGGGGAGACAATGCAGGATGAATTTTTGAACCATCATTTTATGTGCATATACAAATATACCACAGAGAATTTCACCTTTATACATAAGTAAAAAGAACCAATCAAATATGAATAAATAGCTGAGCAAAGGGAAATCTAGTAAAGGAAGTAGAATGGGGGAGGGGAGGGAGGAGAGAGAAAAAGGAAAGTGAAAAGGGGCGGGGATCATCAACTAAAATTGAATTCCACACAAGAATATTTGTTGGGATGAACCCAACTACTATATATAACTATAAAGTCCTAAAAAATGTTTAACTGGAATAAAACGAATTGTGTGCAAATTCTTTCTGGAAAGATAGTTCTATTTTTGCACACAAAAAATGTGTAAATCCATCAAAATTTTACATGTCTCATTATCTAGTATTAATAAAAAACTATATTTAAACCATGATTGGAGCAAGTCCTTGGATCAATCTGAACCAATTTCCTTTTTTCTCTACCTTGAAAACAATGCCATGAGTCATCACTTGTGGATAACTCCTAAGGAAAGTCTTAGTTCCTGTTAGAAGTCATGGTTTTAAATTATATTTCTCACATGTGGTCAGAATAATAATAACCAGTTATTAATTGCTTATCATGTGTCAATAAATCTCTTAATCCATTTTAAAGTTTATCTTTTTGTCCTCACAACCAAACTATGAAATAGGCTTTATAAAAATACTGATTTTATTGACATGAAAATTGAAAGATTAAAATTTCTACTTTTCAGAACTCTATTTGTTGCTACATAGGCACTCAGTGTGATAGTATTTTATTTCAGAAATATATGTGATGTGTACTTTTGAAAGAATTATGCACTTCCTTCTTATTAAATTCAGATGTGACAATGTGACTTTCTTTGACCCATAAGCATATAAGAAGCGTCCATCCCTCTGCGCATAAGCTTTTCAGTGTAAAATCAATCACATTCCCTTTTCTGTTTCTGTGGTCAGGGAGAATATGCCAAGCAAGACTTTTGGGGGCTTGGATCAGGATTGAAGATATTTGGTAGAGTCCACTTAAAAAACCAAAAGGATAAGTGAGGTATAAAATAGGAATTCACTGTTATGGTTTGGATGTGAGGTGTCCCCAAAAGCTCACATGTGAGATAATGCAGGAAGGTTCAGAGGAGAAACAATAGGGTTGGAAGAGTCTTAACCCAATCAGCGAATTAATCCCTGATGGGATTAATTGAAGTCATAGGGTGGGCTGGAGGAGGTGGGAATTGGGGTGTGGCTATGGGGCATATATTTTATATCTGGAGTATGGACTCTCTCTCTCTCTCTCTCTCTCTCTCTCTCTCTCTCTCTTTCTCTCTCTCTCTCTCTCTCTCTCTCTCTCTCTCTCTCTCTCTACTTCCTGATGATGTGACTTGCTTCCCTCTGCCACACTCTGGCGATGATGGTAAGCCCACCTCCACGAGCCCGAGGAATGAGGCCGGCCTTCTATGGAGTAGGACCTCTGAAACTGTGAGCCCTCAAATAAACATGTTTTCCTTTACAATTGTGCTGGTAGGGTCATTTAGTCATAGCAGTAAAAAAGCTGACTAAAACATTCACTTATCTTAATCCAATGAAAATTGAGGATATGTTTGTTTCCACAGCAAAACTTACCCTGATAACCTGCCCTGACTGGTACACAAAACCAGAATTTGGGAAATTTAAGATTAGAGCAAGGACAGTCTGGTTTCTGAGCCTGAACTTTTAACTACCCTGCTGTACTTCTTCCTTGATTTTTTAAATGATCTTTTTTTTTTCTTTTTTCATGAATATTATTTCATTAAGTTCTTAAGTTTTCTGAAGAAAAATTTCCTTTTGTATGCGTAGTGCCAGTTTGTAGAGAACAATAAATAGGTATAAGATTGTCAAACCTCTCTAAGAGAGATGTTATGAAGTTTGGGATAAATTCCAATATCAGAATGAAAAATCCATTTGAGTGTTAAAAATATTTATGCAAAGTTAGCTGAGGGAAACATGAAATATATTTGAACCATCAGTAATCCATAAAACATCTACTGTTAAATTGATACTACTCCATTAAAAAAATATTAAAACAGCTGGGTGTGGTGGTACACACCTGTGAAACCAGCTACTTGGGAGGCTGAGGCAGGAGGATTGCAAGTTCAAGGCCAGACTGGGCAACTTGGGGAGACCCATATTGAAAAAAAAAAAGTTAAAGGACTGAGGGTAGTTCAGTGGTGGTAGAGCACCCCTCAGTTAAATCCACAGTACTGCACAAACGCATGCACACACGCGCACAAACATGCACATATGCCTACACACAAATGAAACAAACACAAAATTATATTAAAAATTTTATGCAAAGTTTTCATAAAAATGTTTATATGAGTTTTTTTCTTTCCACTTGTACTATCTACTAAATCACTAAAAGGATTTGAGATGGCAAACCAAATCTTCTTCATGAACTAGAGTAGTTAAAAATTGATTTAATGGAGATGAGGATGGAAACAATGGTGACCAGGTATGAAGATGACAGACAACATCCATCAGGGCTTACAGTGTGGAAGGCACTCTACATTCTTTGCTTTCTAGCAACTTTATAAGGTGGATATAAGTACAGCATCCATTACATATAGGTAAAACTAACTTAACTAAAGAAAATGTGCTGAAATTGGACCCAGGCAAACCAACTTTAGAGGTCCAATGCTTAATTATTCTGTTATGCTTGCCCTGTGCAGTTGAGACACAATCTGGTTTCCCCTCAGGTAAAGATTTCCTGGGGTGCTGGATCACAGATTGAAGTTCTTCATCAGAAACTCACCTCTATTATTTTTGATGAGATGAGAACAGGCAAACCTGTAATACAAAAAGAATTAGATGGTCCTTCAGTTATAAGAAGTGAGGGTCAATGGTCTTCACACCGAGTGCTCCCCAATTTTACATGTTTTTTTTTTCATTTGCATGGCATTATTTTATTTCACTTCTAAACTGAGAATGCAAGTGTTCATATAATTTGGAATGTAGAACACAAGCCTCCAAAAACTGATTTGAACTTCTACGGCGGCAGAAAGCAACCTTACTTCAGTCAGAGCTCGTGTGACTCAAGAAGCTGCCTTAAAAAAGGAGGTTGAGAGGCAGGAGGAAGACTGAAGAGAGGAGAAACATTTCTGTGAATTTCTACGTCTTTGATCTCTTTCCTTTATTGCAGTTTTATAAGTTCAAGGTCAATCAAGCTTTTAATTAATTATTTAAAGAAATAACTAACTCCAACCCCAAACTACACTTTATAGACGTTTAAATGTTTTATAATTATGCATAAGAGTTTGTGTGCAATACGCCTTACCGTTGGAAAGCAAACAATATCAACTGAAAATAGTATTTGGTAGATTTCTTTTTTCTCAGAAATTATTTGTGAAAACAGAATATTATGTAGGATTAAACTGACATATTGCCCCGTTTCTTTCCCCCCAGTTGTCTACTTACTTTTTTTAAAAAAGGGGTATTAATTTTAAAAAAGAAGTCTATACAATTGGATTTGAAAAGGTTTAATTCAGGTAAATAAGGAAATGCAAATACAGTATTTGTCACAGCTGAAGAGTGGCTTAGCTTTGCTCTTTGATGCCTCTCACCTGTTCCTAGTTGCCATGGCTTCATGCCTATCTTGTTCCTGACAAGCATTCAAAGCAGGAAAACTGTGGGTGGATTGCTTGTCTAGGAACACACATACTACTTAAGGCCTTTATTTCTGGCTCACTGATACTGTTCACCTACACATACGGTGAATGGTCAAACAAGCAATATTTATTTTTATTCTTCTTTTGTTAATGTCAGGACCTTTTAACTCTGCGTGGTTGTTTTATTACAGAAAAGCTTTCCTTTCTTTGTTCCTTATGTGTCATCAAATCAGTGCCTCCTAGTGGTCAATAAGGGTCACAATGCCATTTCTTGCAATGGAATAAATACTAAAGCACACTTGAGCCTCCTGATGTTATTTGGATCTACATGGTTAGTCTAGGACTCACCAATATTTTATAACTTAATAGCTTATTGAATATGTGAATCACTTTTCTGTTTCCTCTATAATTATAACATATACATATGATTTAGTCACAAAGGTCTATCAAAGTACTGTCCAAGGCAGTATCTACAGGTCACATATAGATTTTTTAATTAAAATTAACTAAAATTAAATTAAAACTTTAACAACCAGAAATTTCTATTGCACAGTGCTTATTTCCAAGGCAAAATGCAAAATGTATATTAAAGCAGAATTTATTGAGATTTTAAGCTAAACCCTTTACATTATCCACATGATTGATAATTTGTACTTGTAAAATATTACTGTGTTTCACAATAATTCTTTTTGTTTTCAAACATATTTTTAAATTTTCAAACTCCACAAAGTATTTTGAAAATCTTGACTACATAGATTTTTTTCCCCTTCGCCTTTCTCCAGAGAACATGCAGTATTTTTATCTGGACATAGTAAACAGAGATATTTTTATCATTGTGACTTTCCATTATGGCCCATTAGAGATAAAATAATATTTTTTCTTATTCACCTACCATAATTCTATAAGGACATTTAAAAAAACATTATATCAGAAATATTGATATTGTATACATACATATTCTTTACTAAAACATTTTTTTCTTTGAAATTGATGATACATTAAAACTATAGAACCTACAGATTGTAGAGCCTGCATGTTCATGTAGATATATATGTATATATCATATATTATGTATGCATTTTTTTCTGACTTGAATAGTATGCTACGGTTTGGACCTTAAATGTCCCCCAAGGACACAAAGATTTGGTTGCTAGCCTGTGGCACCTCTGCAGGTGGTGGAAACTTTAGTGGGTGGGCTTAATAGAAGAATTTGGGGTCATTGGCAGTATGCTCTTGAAGATGATATGAGGGCTCCAAACCCTTGTTCTCTGTATGCTTCCCAGTTGCCATGAGGTGAGAAATTTGCTGTACCATGTACTCCCTGCCATGATGTTATGGACCTCACCAGAGGTCCCAAACAATGGAACCAAGTGACCATAGACTGAAACCAATGAAACCATGAGTCAATATGAACTTTTCTTCCTTATATGTAGATTTATCTCAGCCATTTGTCACAGTGACAGAAAGCTAACCAAAACATACTAATTTGATTATCACAAAAACATTATTTAAAAGCACAATTTGTATTTCTTCTAATACTCTAAGTTATATTTGTTTTATCAATATTTGTATTTATATACAATTCATTAATTAATACACATGTAGACAAGTGATCTAAAATTATGGATCCACCAGTTGACCCTGCTATCCCACTCCTTGGCCTATACCCAAAGGACTTAAAATCAGATTGCTACAGTGATGCAGCCACATCAATGTTCATAGCTGCTCAATTCACAATAGCTGGATTATGGAATCAACCTAGATGCCCTTCAGTAGATGAATGGATAAAGAAACTGTGGTATATATACACAATGGAATATTACTCAGCCATAAAGAAGAATAAAATTATGGCATTTGTAGGTAAATGGATGATGTTGGAGACTGTTATGCTAAGTGAGATCAGCCAATCCCAAAAATCCAAATCATGAATGATCTCTCTGATAAATGAATGATGATGCATAATTTGGGGGGGGAAGGGTGGCAAGAATGGAGGAAGGATAGATACCATAGAGGGAAGGGAGGGGTGGGGGCGGTGTGGGGGGTAAAAAATAATAACAGAATGTGTGACAGATACCATTGCCCTGTGTACATGCATGAACGCACAGATGGTGTGACTGTACTTTGTGTACAACCAGTGAAACAATAGCTGTACTCCATTTGTGTTCAATGAATCAATAAGAAAATAAAATAAAATAAAATAAAATAAAATTATTTTTATTGTTAATATTGCTTTATGATCCAGAAAACAATAGCAACAAATATAGTGACTTTTGTAGTTTGTTCAACTTGCATAATATATACTCCTAAAAATAAATTCCACTAGATCTTATTACCTATAGCAATTGTTTACCATTGTAATATATAAAAGTCATTGTCTTTATTTCACAATCTAAGTTTAACATAATACACTGCTGAGAAATTACCAGCCAATCATGACAACAGTAATAGTCCATTATAGTAAATACTTTCACAATACTACCATTAATTCCTAATATGAATCCAACCACCGTCAACATAAGAACCTAAACCAGACATTTCCATCTCTATACACAAGTGGTAGATATATGATTTTTTCCAAATTCCTTTTCAGGATGGAGGTTTATTCCTTCACTATTCACAGTGTGATGGCAGGGAGAGTTCAGTATTTAGCCTCTTTGGGGATTACCTCAAATGAAGATGGTTTCTTGCCCAGGGCATGCCTGGACCCATGGCAGCCCATATCCAATAGCCAAATGATAGATGCCAAGATGTAGCAATCAGGATCCTGCTCCTGATTTTGGCAAGTTCTAAATGCTCTTCCAACTTCCAAGATCCCTGAGGAAAGAACTAAAACCCTAGTTGAGCATGTGTCTTAGTCCAAATTCTCCTTCTGGACCTTCCAGCTTTCTTCTCTTTTAAAAGTAGTATTCACACACAGGTTTTAACAGCATGTTCTTATTGCCTACTGGTCTCTATTAAAGTTTCCTTTCCTAACTTATGAAAATGAATATATTAGTTCACCCTTGCTTCAAAACTGAAATTTATATACATACAATGTCCTGTGAAGTTAACTGGGTTACTCGACCTCCCCAAGCCTTAGTTTCCTCATTCTTAATGTGAAGCTATTAACTTCTGAGGCAATCAGAGGATTAAATGAGAAGATGTATGTAAAATAGTTAACCCAATACTTGGTAAATAGGGAACATTAAATAAATACTAACTTTTAGGAAAATCAGACAAATTTGACCAATTCTCCCACAGATAGAAAATAATACATATGACAGAATTGTGCCATTTTTGCATAACCTAAATAATCACACACATAAATTGGCAATTATGAGGTACATTCTCTGCTTTAGTGAGGTTGTTTCCTATTGTAAAAGAAAATGGATCATCATATACCTCTTGTTGCGAATATCCTTCAAAAATCATATTACTCTATCCTGAATCTGTTTCTATCAAATAATTAATGAAAGAATCTTGAAGAGAAAAAAAAATGGCTTAACAATCTGTAATTTACATTTCTCAGTGGAAACCAATATTATGTTTATATTATAGCACAGATAACATTATTAGCTGAATAATCAAGCCAAATGAATCATGACTGAAAATCTGATTATCAGAAGGCACCATGCTGGTATTATAGACCTCACACACTTTCTTCTTTCATTTTGTTGCAAGATCAGATTTCTTCTGCTATTTAGTAGGTATGCTTTGGTGTCTGTTTCTGGGGTTTCTTTTCATAACTATTGCTTTGATATTATAATACATTTCTTGTGAATGATGAGCCTTAAATTAATTTACTATTTCAAAGGAGAATCTACAAACAAGGACAACTGTTTCTAATAAATTTATTTACAACTAACTAATGTGCAATTTGTTGCTTGTCAAAACATTGAGAATTATGTTCTTGTTTCATGTAAAATATAATTAGCTAATACTTTCAGGAGTATGTGTGAACAGAGGAAGCATTACCAAATTGGAACTCCATAATCTATATTTATTCTCTCTTTGAATTTAAGTAAAAAATTAAAGAAGTCTTATCTTCTGTTCAAACAAAATAAAATAATTTAGCATATCATCTTCACGTCCAGATATTTCTGATATCATGACAAGTGGTACAAAGAAAACCTATAAAAAGGACACATTAGGGATTCTATTAGGTAATTAAACATGTTGAATATTCTAATCTTATTATATATATTTGAATATTCAGATATATACAAACACATAGTTTATTCAAGACCAAAATCCTAGCATTCTTTAGAGTATATTATTTTAACAAATTTTTGAATAATGGAAAATAAAGGTAAACATACTATGGAATCATGGGGTGGAAATATTTCCATCTATGTTCCATACTTAATTTTATGGATAGTCTATTAATCATTCAGAGCTCTATTCCTCTTAGGCTTCCTTTGAAATACAACCAGAAGCATCAACTGTGTCAAAACAGAATTCCACATCACATTAGAACCACCAAAAGATGATCAAAATTTGATTTACTACCATCATTTAGTATTTATCGAGTATCCACAGAGACATTCTGTACCATCCTACACATCTGACTTTCTTTTTAGATCTCAAGCTCCATCCAGACTTTATTTCTGAGTCACATTGGAAAATGAAAACAAATAGAAAACTGCAAAATGTATAATAAAAAGTAATTTTAACACTGAATGGATGGAGTTTGTTTCTGTAATACCAGGTGAATAGAGGAAATGTACAATAATATAAGACCAATTCTATTCTGTGTTCATAATTTCCATTTTTATCAGGCTGAAACCAAAGCAATTTCTGTGCTCCCTAAGACACATAGATTTGCTTGCCTAGCTTTGACTTCATCTGGGTTCCTCTTTTTCTTCAAAAGTTTTCCCCACACATATGAAACAGTTCCTCTTTCTTTTCCCTTTCCCCCATCAATGTTATTCCCCCTATCTATTAAATGAATCCTGTGTAAGAGCTATCTCCTAGGCATTTATGTCTGCATTCAACAATTTAAATTTCCCTAAGTCTCATTTTCCTGCATCATCCTACTTAGAAAGAGCAAATTTACATTATCTCATTCTGAACTGGGATGAGCAGAGGTGCAAAAGTTGAGGAATTTACTTACCAATGACTACATAAGGATTAACCCTCTTGATAGACCCACCAACTCATCAACTCAGGCAAATAGTGTGAATAGAAATGAAATAGAATTGGAAACAAAGCCTAACCCCCAATTTGCTATAGGCTTAAGAAAGTTATTTAACTTTGTTGACTTTGATTTATCTATAAAATAACAGAAATGATACTGCACAGATTCTGAACACCAAATGATGGGATATATAATGTGAACCTAAGCTTCAAAGTGAGTCACATTGCACTTAAAACTTCCTAGGGCTTGGGATGTAGCTCAGTGAGAGAGTGCTTGCCTAGCATGTGCAAGGTCCTGCGTTTGAATCCCAAAACTGTAAAAATAAATAAATAGAAATGTTAAAAATCAGAACTTCCACAGCATCCATTCATGTTCAAAATACTAGAAAAACTAGGGATAGTAGGAACAGACCTCAACATTGTGAACGCTATATATTCTAAACCGAAGGCCAACATCATTCTAAATGGAGAAAAATTGAAAGTATTCATGCTAAAACCTGGAACAGGACAGGGATGCCCTTGTTCACCACTTCTATTCAACATAGTCCTGGAAACACTAACCAGAGCAAGTAGACAGAAAGAAGAAATTAAAGGGAACAGAATAGGAATGGAAGAACTCAAACTATCCCTATTTGACAAAAACATGTTTCTATATTTAGAAGACCCCCCCAAAAAAAAAACTCCACTGAAAACCTTCTAGAATTCATAAATGAATTCAACCAAGTATCAGGATATAAAATTAATACCCATAAATCAATTGTGTTATATACATCAGTGATGAATCAACTGAAAAAGAAATTAGAAAATTATCCCACTCACTATAGCCTCAAAGAAAATAAAATATTTGGGAATCAATCTAACAAATAGGTAAAAGACCTCTACAATAAAAACTACAGAGCTCTAAAGAAAGAAATTGATGAAGATCTAAGAAGATGGAAGGATCTCTCATGTTCTTGGATAGACAGAATTAATATTGTCAAAATGTCCATACAACCAAAAGCACTATACAGATTTAATGCAATTCCTACTAAAATTCAAACAATGTTCTTCACAGAAATAGAAAAGCAGTCGTAAAATTCACTTGGAAAAATAAGAGGCCCAGAATAGCCAAAGCAATCCTCAGCAAGAAAAAGTGAAGCAGGAGGCATCATAATACCAGACATTAAATTATACTACAGGGTTATAGTAACAAAAATGGCACGGTACTGACACCAAAACAGACATGAAGACCAATGGTACAGAATGGAAGGCACAGGGTCAAACCCACATAAATACGGTTATCTCATGCTAGACAAAGGCTCCATAAACATACATTGGAGGAAAGATAGCCTCTTTAAGAAATGGTGCTAAGAAAACTGAAAATCCTTATGTAACAAAATGAAATTAGACCTCTATCTCTCACTTTACACAAAACTCAACCCAAAGTGGACCAAGGACCTAGGCATTAGGATCGAGACCCTGTGCCTACTAGAAGCAAAATAGGCCTCACTCTCCATCATGTGGTCTTAGGAACTGAATTCCTCAGCAAGACTCCTAAAGTGCAAGACGTAAAATCAAGAATCAATAAATGCAATGATATCAAACTAACACTCTTCTTCTTTGCAAAGGAAACAATCAAGAGGAACTGAACAGACACTTTGCAGAAGAAGAAATACAATCAGTATTGTATGATATATCAGTTTATATGAAAAAATGTTCAACCTCACTAGCAATTACAGAAATGCAAATTAAAACTATACTGAGATTTCATCTCACTCTAGTCAGAATGGCAATAATCAAGAATACATGTTGGTGAGGATGTGAGGAAAAATGTTCACTCATATATTGCTGGTGGGACTGCAAATTAGTGCAACTACTATGGAAAGCAGTATGGTGATTCCACAGAAAAATTGGAATGGAACTTCCATTTGATCCGATTATAATCAGCATGCGGTAGTGACACAGCCACATCAATGTTTATAGCAACTCAATTCACAATAGCTAAACTATGGAACCAACCTAGGTGTCCTTCAGCAAATGAATGGATAAAGAAAATGTGGTACATATATACAATGAAATATTACTCAGCCATGAAGAATTAAATTAAGGCATTTGCTGGCAAATGGATGGAACTGGAGACTATCATGCTAAGTGAAATGAGCCAATCCTAAAAAATCCAAAGGCCAAATGTTCTCTTTGATGTACAGATGCTGATTCACAATAGGTGGGAGGGTCACAGGATTGGATGGGGCAGAGTGGGGGAGGGGAAGCACAAGGGGATAAGGATGGGAAAGACAGAATGAATCAGACATAACTTTTCTATGTTCATATATGAATACATGAGCAACATGTACATTTACATCATATACAACCTCAAAAAAGGGAAGTTATACTCCATGTATGTATGATATGTCAAAATATATTCTACTGTCATTTATAACTAAAAAGAACAAATTTTAAAAAAGAAAAAAAATTAAAACTTATCAGTTTCAAATTACTGCATTTGACCTTTTCTTTTGCTTTATTTTTTGAGGGGCAGAGGAACAAACCCAAAGTCTTATACTTGCGAGGCTAGTGCTCCATCACTGACCTAGTCCACTATGTGATGTTAGATAAATCATTTTATGCCTCAGTTTTATGCCTGTGCAGGTGGGGATAAATACTAGTACCTAACACCTGGAGTAATGATACTTAAATAATGCAGGTAAATTTATTACTGGTTCAACCATGTCTGACACAAAATATCTACTCAATCAATGCTGGTTTTTGTTACTATGAATCAAAATAGAGCACCAAACTCAGAAATCAGAAATATTCTGAATTAATAACTGGATGATTTTTTAAATGGTAATAATTAATGAGAGAGGAACCAGGGTCAGAGGGATATGGTCACCACCCAGAATTACCATTCTTTTTGTTCTGAATGTACATTAGTGAATCAATTAGTTAGTTCTTACATGGAGGTTTCATTTGGTGATTGTTTAGACTGGTAGGATATAAGAAAATAGACCAAAGAAAATTACCAAAGAGACACCTGCACTTTCTTAAGATATGGAATGAACCCAGAGGCCCATCAAAAGATTCATGGATAAAGAAAACAGAATAAAAATACACAAAGGAGCATTATTTAGTCATAAACAAGAGCGAAATCTTGCCATTTTTAGCAAAATGGATGGTACTAGATACAGAGAGATAAGTACTACGGATTCTTTCTTATATGTAGAAGCTCTAAATCTTTAACCTGAAAGAAAAACAGTGATCTGGAAGGGCATGGGCAACAAAGGGTGAGAAAAGGGTCCTTGAATTTGCCAATGCATGCAATATGCAAGTACAGAAATACTACTCCAAACCCCATTAACATGTACAATAAATATGCATTAATAAAATATAATTTTAAAAGTAGAATGAGTGCTTCCAAAAGAAATTTTTGTAAGTAGAATTGTATGAACAAACCAAAACAGAGAATTTCCCTCAGCAAATATTGCAGAGGCAATCACAGAAAGGAGGTTCATAGAAGAGTCCCTGCATGAACCCATACAGAACTAAAAAATTTCTACAACAGTCTATCTCGTATTGTTTTCTGATTTTATTCCATGATTTTAAACACTTTTAGTTAAAATAATTTTGCACACTTGATTATTCCTAAGAAAGACAGGGAAGAATTTTAATAGTCAAAGTGCAGGGAGAACCCATGCTGATATTGATACTGCTGGTTACTGATGAGTTCTGCTTCCCCAAAGGTTGAAGATTGAACATTAATGAAGTGCTTAGACAAGCATATCAACATGTATATAAAGCAGGCTTTACTTAAAAATAGTAGCACAGACTTCTCTTGGGAGGGAGAAGTGGGCAATAGCTGGTGTTGTGGTATCCGAAGACATGAGAATGTCCTGCCCCTTTTATACATTTTAGACTTTCCTTGTTCTCCTGCCTTCCTCATGCTTATCTCTCTCCTTCCTTCATACATGATTAGTCCCAGGAGATGGCGGGATGGCCAAAAGGTGAGAAGTAGATGAGTGGGAGAAGAGCCAAATGGGGTGATCCAGGCAGGAAGCAGTCCGGGAGGCATTAATTTAACAACCCCCTGTTTGCAACCTTTTGGGAGGCAGAGAATTAGCACGTAATCTTGGTAATCAAAGGACTCTTGGGGACATTAACATTCCAATCTCCCAGGGGTGGTCTCCAACTTCCCAATCTGGCATCCATTTTCTCAATCTGACCCAATTGCTTATCTACACTGACTGCCTGTTTTTAATTCTTGCTTCAATATCATAATATGGCTCTCTTCACATGGGACTCTGAAAACAATGCATGGTATGTGATAGAGAAATCTTTGAAGTGGTATCTGAGCAGTCAGACACTAATCTTTCATGACTAGGGGAAGACGTGGAGCAGGGATGGGGAATGTAGGGGCCAGAGGTGTATAGAACAAGAATCTGGATCACCATTAATTAAAAATTTTACAAGGCTGAGGCAGAAGCATTACAAGTTTAAATCCAGCCTCAGCAATGGTGAGGAGCTAAGCATAAGAAACTCAGTGAGATTGAGACCCTGTCTCTAAATAAAAGTATAAAATAGGGCTGGGGATGTGACTCAGTGGTCAAGTGCCCCTGAATTCAATCCCTAGCACCAAAAAATAAAAGAAAAAAATTTATAGGAGGGGAATCCTCAGCCACTGAGTGACTCATGGATTTAACAGACTCAAGGCTATGCTGGGAAGACACAACACTAGGAAAAAGCATGGACTCAGCCTGACTGGTTTCTTGACTATGAGCAAGTGTATGGTGTACTACAAATTTCTGAGGAGGAAAACCTCTCTACTTAATGATCAAATAGAGAAAAGATGAAAAAACTACAACCACCTGTTTTCTGACTAACTATTCCTGTAAGTAAACTCTACACAGAACAAAGGATATGTGGTCAGGTTTTGTGGTGTAAAATGACTTGAATCAGGCAACACATATAGGAAGAATGCCAGTGCCACTCTTGTGGATTGATCAGGCTCAGGCCACCCAAGAGCCAGAGGTCCTTCCACCCCAACCCAGGAGGCTTCCCACTATTAAAATGTTAAGGTAATGGAAGAAAGAAAGAATTGGAGCATTACGAAACAGAAAAAAGAGTTTCTCTCTCTCTCTCTCTCTCTCTCTCTCTCTCTCTCTC